>JALIZH010024073.1:0-17117 GCA_030522465.1 Rhipicephalus appendiculatus
CCATCCGATGCGGCGACCGGCGGCGACCAAAATATCTGCCCGGTTTGATGCTCGCCGGGCATGCGGCGCAACGGTCCGATGCGATGAAACGTCACAAAACGTCACGAAACGTCACCATGCGATGCCGCGCCGGACGCCGCATCGCATGGAAAATCGTACCGTCTGTCTCGGCCTTTAGGAATGGGGTTGCGTGGCCGGTGCGAACGCGTGCGGGTGTCGTGCTCGAAGCAGTCATCAGGACAAGTTGGAAGACGGAAAATACTTTATGTACAGTATCTACATGTTGACGGTCTTCGTGAACAGGCTGAACAGGCACGGCGCTCCTCGATGCGCCGGATTAAATGTGGTAGTTGGGGTCCACCCCCATATCCTCCTCTCCACGCGGTGGCCAGGAGTCCGCCAATCCTGCACCACCTGCTGGTGCACAATAGTGACCACGTCTGCGCCTCCAAGGGTCAGTACCTGGTCGATGAGAAAGGACCACGAGACTGGGGAAAGACCGCTCTGGTGATCCTGTTGGGGAGACGGTGGCTTGTCGACAGCGCCGGTCGCAACAGGGTGGGGGTAAGACCGGCCCGGCGAAATCAGCAAGGCGTCGGCAAGGGTGCGGCCAAACACAAACGTGCGCGGGGCTTTATTGTTGCTCCCGCTCTGGTATGTGGACTTGCAGTCGCGTAGAACGACGACCGGAGTCGGTGTTCGGGGCTGGCAAGGGCGTGGCAGGGCGTGGCCCGTGGCAAGGGCGTGGCACAACATTATCTCCCCGCTGCTTCGCATCCACACATGGTTCCCTTTAGCGGGAGATGGGGAAGTTTTTAGGGGGCGAAGCTCCTAAGGGTGTGGGTCTGTCCCTCCTCTGTAGTTGTCGTAGTAGTAGTAGTAGTAGTAGTAGTAGTAGTAGTAGTAGTAGTAGTAGTAGTAGTTGTAGTAGTAGTAGTAGTTGTAGTAGTAGTAGTCGTAGTAGTAGTAGTAGTAGTAGTAGGTAGGTAGGTAGGTAGATAGCCACGTATAGTGGAATGTACCCACTCCACGTGATAAATATGACGATGACGCAGTATAGTGGAATGTACCCACTACACGAGATAACGATGAAGTATAAGCGCGTTCCAGTATAGTGGAATGTACACACTACACGTGATAAAGATGACGATGACGCCCGATGACCATGAAGAATATGCGCGTTCCAATATAGTGGAATGTACCTACTACACGTGATAACGACGATGATGACGCTGATGACCATGAAGTATAAGCGCGTTCCAGACCACACATTCTCTTTCTGCCATGGATGAAAACGATCGAGCTTTTTTAAAAAATTCCTCACTGATTGTGAGGAATTAAAAATTAAAGCGTCGCGGCTACCTGGCCTGAACAGGCCACACACCTTTTGGCGCAAATCGAAGAAAGCTCATCAGCCATTAAATGTACAATACGCGTTTAATGAGAAGAACAGTATAGGTCTTCGTAAATTTCTACCGTGCTTCTTTTTGTATGCTAGCACGTATCTTACAATCACGTACAGTTGGCTGACAAAACAGGCGATCTTGAAAAATTTTTCTCCGTTCCCTGTTATTCTTTGCAGTTGAACGAACACTGCCAGCGAAGGGCCGTAAGACTAGCGAAACTGGATGATCTTGACCACGGCGGATTTACATATTCCGAGAGCCTCGCAGCATTCGCACGAGAAGACAATAACGGTAGCCTAGGTAATGTACTGGCCTACGAGGGCTTTCTTGATTTGCGTTCTTGGAATTAGTTCTACTGAGAAAAAATGCAACATTTCTTGCTGAAATACAGTTGAAACAATTAGAACTATACAGGGTGTTTCAAGAAATGTGTCCACTATTTTTAAAAATCAGGAAAATGCGCTGTATGCTTGCTGTCTTCACACTTGCTTTTTTCTATAACGGCAGGCATCTTAAGATGGTTGAAGACATGATTTGGGACAGCAATTGGGAAAGCTAAATTAATTAACTTTTTAATTATCGGAGTTGGGTGGTTAAGTCCAATGGGAGAATTGAAGTCCTTCATGCGAAGAACCCATTTCAGCTTTGAGATTTCGAAAAAGCGGCCTCTATTAATTATTGTGGCGTAATGAAGTTCAGGCAAATTCAATGGCGAAACCGAGTCCGCCTCGGTGGATCAGTGGCTAGGGTGCTCGGCTGCTGACCCGAAGGTCGCGGGTTCGATCCCGGCCGCGGCGGTCGCATTTCGATGGAGGCGAAATGGTAGAGGCCCGTGTACTGTGCGATGTCAGTGCACGTTAAAGAACACCAGATGGTCAAAATTTCCGGAGCCCTCCACTACGGCGTCTCTTACAATCATATCGTGGGTTTGGGACGTTAAACCCCACACATTATTATTAATGGCGAAACCGAAACCCAAGGACCGATGAGCGCAACAAGCAGACGACTAGAATACGTCACTGTTCAAGACAACGGTTACAGAGCTGCAGTGCGTCCCCGTTCGCTAACGTATGTGCGTCATGCGTGCTACTACTGCAAGCGCAGCCCACACACTCACACCAAGAATTCAATTGATGGTTGATATAATGATGTTCACTGATTGTGGACGTCTGAGACGAATGTGGCAGTTGCGCTCTTCCGCGTTTCGGTTTCGGTTTGGCCGCTGAATTTGCCTGAACTTCATTACGCCACAATAATTAATAGAGGCCGCTTTTTCGAAATCTCAAAGCTGAAATGGGTTCTTCGCACGAAGTACTTCAATTCTCCCATTGGACTTAACCACCCAACTCCGCTAATTAAAAAGTTAATTTATTTAACTTTCTTAATTACTGTCCCAAATCATGTCTTTAACCATCTTAAGATGCCTGCCGCTACAGAAAAACAACTGTGAAGACAGCGAGCAAATACCGCATTTTCCAGATTTTTTAAAAATAGTGGACACATTTCTTGAAACACCCTGTATATAATAATTCCATGTGCCGGATGTATAAAAAGTGAGTGAGCAAATAAGGGAACATAGGGGTGGATATACTTGCCACGTACAGATAATTTTTTACGTACTGTATTTTATGGATAACCATGTGTCGCACCCCGTAAATGAGAAAGATTAGCTGACAAACAGACAAAAAAAAAACTATTGCCTAGTGTGCTTGGACCCCCCTCCTCCACAGGGTCACTGGACCACCGCGAGGTTCGGCGCCTCGTGTACATGGCCATCCCTGCTTCTTTTTCTAAATGGTTCATATACATGTCTACAGGTCTACATGTCTACATGTCCATGGTCTACATGTCCATCGTCTACATGGCCATGCCTCTTTTTGTTATGATATCGGCAGCCCGAGTCACCCCAGCAAGCTGCAATGTCGAGTCGTAGACGAGAGCAGGACATCGCAGTCCTCCCAGCTTGAGGTGGCAGGTTGTCCCTGTGGAGAAGGATCAGCAGGGCAGCTGAAAATGATGTGGAAAAGTGTGGCGTGAGGTTCACCGCATAGGGAACACGTAGGGGAAGTGCCACTGTAGAAGGACAATAACTGACGGGAAGGGAGAGTGCAGGTCTGAAGGCATCTCCATAGGATTTGTTGGGAGTGGATAAGAGAGGTGTTTCGGAGCAATGTAAGTCCGGTGTATTAAACGGGGTATTTGCGAGAGCTGTGCGAAAGTGTCCGCCCGTTCCTTCGAGAAGCTGTAATCAAGGCTGTCCTGAGCCCGACAAATCAAACCTCGGTCCAATATATCGGCAGCCTTGTTTCCGGGGTCCTTTAAATGAGCCTGCACCCACTGGAGCTCTACCATGCATGGTAATTTTGCAAGGGGTGTTCAGCAATTTTCAGTCTGGGGGATACATCCTGCTCCTGGCATACTTGCACAGAACTGTTTTCGAATGACTAAAGATGCACTGTGCGTGGGATTGTGCTAGGGATAGGGCATGGGGGTCTACAGCTTCTTGTGTTATACAAGCGGTGTGTATACCCCAATGACATCCTGAGCTTGTCCGTAAGTCTTTTGAAGGGCATCTGCACGAGCTACGGGGGCTAGCGATTTGATGCTGAGTAATTCTGAGACCTCTCTAGGTAGGGGTTTAACTATGAGTGAAGCATGAACGTGTCGAGGATTGGCTTTAATGGTTTGCTGATCAGCGGGTATGTTGATGCGAAGGGAGGCGAAAATAAAGTGGCCAGTGGCACTCGCGGAAATTCTTAAGTACTGTGCCTGAAGGTGTGCGTCAACTTGTCAAGATCGAAGAGCTTGGCTGTCCTTGTGTTGCGAGGAACGTTCACGAATGCCTTGGTGGCGAAGCGGATGATCGAGTTCATGGTTCAACTTGAGATATGGTGTGGCGTATAGAATGCGGCTAAGCGTGAAAGTATGTACAACTTGTATGTTGCTGCTTCGTCTAAACCCTTGCGCATGGAGGATACGCCGCGTAAAAGCTGCAACACTGATTGCGTGGAGGCTTTGAACATTTTTAGGGTATGGTGATTTCGTCCGGAATCCTGCAAGTAGAGACCAAGGATGCGCATTGCGGGGGCTGAGGGAGATAATAGCTGTGTTGACACCAGGGACTGAGGCATCTGTTCCCCAAAGCGCCCCATGAGAGCAGGAAAAATTACAAGTAGGCGTCTTTTTTTTTTTTTTTTTCGCGCGCCAGCACATGCTGTTTGCGGCCGGAAGACCGAGTGAGAACTTAGCGTTGATAGAACATAGAAGAAACGTATACTCTTCATTAAGGAAGGTCGCGGTGGTGGTTCTTTGGTTGCGGTGCTCCGCTGCTGACACGAAAGACGCATGTGCAACCCTGGTAGCGGGGGTACCATATGGATGAAGGCATTTTGTTAGAAGCCTCTGTACTGTATGATGTCAGATCACGTTAAAGGACCTCATATGGTCGAAATTATACGGAACCCTCCACTACAGCATCTCTAATAGCCTCAGCTGTATTGGGGATGGTAAACACCATAAACGAACCAACCATCGTAATGCAGACAGTTACGAATATTTTATATTGTAGCGTAGTTGTGACGGTGAAGCAAGCAGAACTTCGGCAGATAAGGGTGAAACACATTAGTGGGAGAACTTATGTCGAGAAAGAAAAGAAGTGACCCACTCAGTACAACGATAGCCTGGAGTATAATCGTCGGTCATTGGTAATCTCATCAGCGGCAAAGCGCATCGGCATTTATACAGTTGGCAT
Organism: Rhipicephalus appendiculatus; assembly: GCA_030522465.1. Classification (NCBI taxonomy): domain Eukaryota; kingdom Metazoa; phylum Arthropoda; class Arachnida; order Ixodida; family Ixodidae; genus Rhipicephalus; species Rhipicephalus appendiculatus. The sequence goes on from JALIZH010024073.1 coordinate 5,158, forward strand.
CGAAGGTTCCAGCCTTATCGGTGGGCCCTCGTCAGCTCCAGAAGAATGCCTACTGTTCGTGTTGCGCGCTCAAACTTAGCAGGACAATCCAAAATGACCAGAAATTTTCGACATTCCGGCGCGGCGCGTGCAAGTCAGTGGTTACATGGGTAACAACAGGTCTATTAAATGAAAATAGATAAAGAAACGCACGTGGCTTTGCCCTCTTCTGAAATAGCATCGTTCCGATGAATGAAGACAGACTATCGTAAGAGGAAAAATGTGTATACAAAAAGAAAGGATATTAAAAAAGCAAACAAAAGGTAGAGTCCTGAGGTTCGCTAACACGTATATAATGGTGTAAGGAGCACTACATGGACGACTTAAGGTCGTGCGCGGCGCCACTGTGAGTTCGCCATGCCATCCAGGATAAAATCACAGTCAAGAAGGTCGAGTCGTCGAAGCATATCGTATGGTCTGAAGCATCGCCGAAGAAGTTTTTCATTGAGTTCACGTCGGCGTATCGGGGTCAAAACCAAAACATGGTCGCCGGGTTGGTATTCCGTTGCGCCGTCAAATATTGTATTGATGGCTGTCGACCTTCTGCTGGTTCTTGATACGCACGTAGACATCGTGATGTTTCTCGGTGATGTCCGGCACCATAGCGTCTAGCGTCGTTGTCTAAATTCAGGGGCTTCATCGTTGCTGGCTTCCTTCCATAGACCAACATGTATGGCATCGTCTGCGCCGTTCTTGTAAGGCGCAGACGATGGCCTTACAAGAACGCCTTGTTGGATGCGAAGACGGCGTTACTGATTTCAATATCATACCGTCGGGGCTGTACTAATAATTCAGCTTTTCTTTTTTTTTTCTACCAGCACTTGGTCGTGCTTTACCCCATGCACTTGCAGTGCAGCCGTCTGAATGTGTGGACAAAAATTATAATATGGCCTACTATGCAAAAGCACCTGCTCAATCATTACTTACTGAAATAAAAGGCATCGAATATTTCTTGAATACACGCCACACAAAGACAAGCGTCGTGTGTTTAAGTGAATGTCACAAGTCTGTTCAATGAACCGCTTCCTTTTGCGCTGGTTGTGGTGCGGAGATATTCCCACACTAACACACATAACCTACCTCTGCCCAGAACGACCCGCCACAGTTGACACAGGAGATACGCACCCAATACAAACGTGGTCGTGGGAGGCGCGACTCGCTGAACGGACCCTGGGAAGCCAACTGGCGACCCTAGGTCAGGCCCGCCGAGCCGCTATAGCCAGTGGAGCCTTGGAAGAAGGGCCCCACCCGCGAATAACCACTTTTTTTTTTTTAATAAATGTTGTGTCTCTCTCTCTCGTGCACCCAACGACGGCACAGTGCTACATGGACAAATTTTCGCACATAGCACTACTGTTCCAAGTATGCGGAAAGCAAAGGGCTAAAGAGGCTCTTTTCTAAAAGCTCTAAACGCACTGTCGCAATCGAACAAGCAACGCAAGCACGGCCATCACCTCCCCGCCATCAGCAGCTCCCGCCATCGTCTCCACCAACAGGCGGCGCCTGGTGTCGTGAATAGCGGCGCGTGGTTGATACTCGCGCTACGAGGCTAAGAAAAAAATGTAACGCATACATGCCCTTTAAAACCTTCCAACGTCATCGCTGGTGCTCGCGCTAACTGTAGACACACCTCCACATAGTCTGGGCGTGCCTATCAAACCCATCTATGGCCCGTATTCAAGAACATAACTTAAGTTGCGCGTTAAGTTACACTTATGAAAGTATGAGGAAAGTATAAGTTTGAGTTAAGTTTGGGGAAAGTTTCAAAAACTCCACTTAAGGCTCACTTATGAAACTAGCACTTTTCTGGGTAAGTATGACTCCTGGGAACGAGGCTACAGATGTTTTCATACTTGTTTCATTAAATAAAGCACCAATAAATTACTGTAACTTTCGCGGAACACTGGCCGTAAATCTTCTAGGCTTTATAAAGGCACACTTCATAAGAGGTGGAATAAATAATTCTCGCTTTTGTCGGTTTTAAGCCTTCGGCTGGCCACAACAAGCAGCCGCCGCTCAGCGGCCATCGATATCAAGTGGTCGTCTCAACTCGTGGTTATTTTGTCGTCTACAAGTGTCTGTTACTGTGCTGAGATATCGCAAGCAAAACGAGCGGTTCTTTCGTCACCATACGTGCGTTTCACTCCGTGGATTATTTTTCTGCTTTTCAGCGTTTGGCGTTTTTCTCTATGGTCATTTATTTTCAGAGCGCCTGTGTGCGTTCCGTTATTTCTTAATAATTGGAGTGTTCCCATATGAAAGGAACCAATAATTAAAAAAGCCCCCCACCTCCCCGAAGGGAATCGTGAGGAAATGCGAATGCATTTCGCGCGCGCTTCACTCCATTTATATATGGTGGTTGTGGTTTGAAGAAGGAAAAGGCGCCTAATTTCTGCAGCCCGGTCGGGAGCACGGCGCAGCGCCTTTTTTTTTTTGCTTTTTCTTGTTTTTTTTAACTTTTTTATTTATTTTTTTAATTTTTTTTTTCATATATAGCTCCGCCGAGCTCCGCCGCAGACCGCTTTTAGTTAACGCGCACGCTGCGAATTTTTATTGTTCAACAACGCACAGGAGAAATCTCCCACCGGCACCACCTTGGAGGTCAAGAGTCATTGCCATATATACGGGGTGGCCAGTGAACGGTTGTGCAGCGCGAGCAGTCGGTTTTTTCAACCAAGAAACTCGCTAGCAGACGCTGCCTGTGTCGGCGTCGCCAGGCGAGAGAGGGAGAGGGGGGAGCGTAGGAGAGGAGAGAGAGGTGGGGGTGCGCATGCGCAGTGGGAGTGTGGACGCTGCGGGCAGAGATGCCTAGAGAAGAGAGGGGGGAGCGTAGGAGAGAAGAAGAGAGGTGGGACGCGCATGCGCAGTGGGGAGTGTGGACGGCGCGGGCAGGGATGCCTAGAGGAGAGAGGGGGGGGGAGCGTAGGAGGGGAGGCGCATGCGCAGTGAGGGTGTGGTTGCCGCGGGGAGGGATGCCTAGGGGAGAGAGAGGGAGAGAGGAGGTTTTTTATCTTTATTTTTTTTAAAGGGTTTGCGCATGCGCAGTAAGGGCGGTCACGCCGTACACCACCACCACCGGATTAAGCTTCGCCATAAGATGCTTCACATCTAACACCTGCCGGCGCGCACACCTCCTCAACCTATCCTCCTCCTCCTCCTCCGCGGACAACGCCAACGCCAACGCCGGATGCCTGACATAGCCCGACTATGAAATGCATTCGCATTTAAAAAAACAGGTGAGCGTCTTTCACTTGCTCCGTTACACAGTGTATTCGGGCGTCCAGAGCTGTTCCGCAGACGCAAACTGCCGATATATGTGGTTGGGCGCCCGCAGCAGCTCCACGGATGCGAGCTGCCATCAAAGCCTGCGTCTGGCGAGCTGCTGCAGACGCCTGGAGCAAGCGAAAGAACCTCACCTCTCAAATATATTTCACGCATTTCATCGGCATGCAGTGCCGGAACGGGTTGACCGCGTTCGTTGTCCTTTGGGCCCAGCGGCAGCATTTTCAACAGGCGTAGCACCACTAGCTTGGAAAAGCGGTACTGCGACAGGAATCCTGCGTCGTTATAAGCTTCAATGGGATTCTGCCGAACCCTTAGAGGGCGCAACGGCGGTGCGTAACGATATGCTTCATCCTGAGTAATTTCTTCCACACGGCCAGCAAAGTCGGTGAAGTCGGCGACACAGCCATAGTAGTCGGCCTGATTGTTTGACGAAAAAACGGCGAAAGTAGCACTTAAGGTAGCCAGTAACTGTACTTTACTTTCTGGTACTTAAGTGCCGATTTAAGTTTAACTTGAGTACAAGATTGGTCTGTGAAACGCGTTAAGTACCGATCGCTTACTTAAGTCATAAGTTAAGTATAAGTTTCGTTTGTGAATACGGGCCTATGCCCCCCCAACCCCAACCCCACGAGAGAGGACTGGGAGGCGGCCCTGCTCAGCTGTCAGTACCTCAAGGCCCAAAGGGCCCTGGTTCAACGGACGCGAGCGGCGTTGTTTGCCAATACACCGCCAGAATAGGGGCTCCACCTAGTACTGTGAGAGGAGGAGACCCAATCACCTCAGCTCTGTGTAACTGTCTCATGGTTCTTAAATGTTTTCACCTCCACCACCTAACAGCTAGTAGATAGATAGATAGATAGATAGATAGATAGATAGATAGATAGATAGATAGATAGATAGATAGATAGATAGATAGATAGATAGATAGATAGATAGATAGATAGATAGATAGATAGATAGATAGATAGATATAAACGCTGAAAGTTCCTGCAGTTGGCTAAGAAATTAATCGCATTCAGCAAAACATTTCGGAAGATTTCTGGAACTGCGTGCATTCAGCACGTGGCAGTGTGTGAAACAATAAATGCTTGTGCCTTGAAGCTTTGGGCTAGTTGGTTTTGCATTATGAAGTAGTAACATTATGAATGACCGCCTTCGTGAGCACAACAATAATGTGCGAAATGCTAAAGAAGGCTTTTTAGCTATTCATTGTCGTTCTTGCGGATGCACCCCGCTGTTCGAGGAAACCACAACCACGACCAGCGCACTCGCGAAATCATTGAAGCCGCCCATATAGTGCAAGAAGGTTCATCATGCATCAGTACGGCGTCTGTCTGTTTGTTGACGAAAGAGTTATCATTTTTGGAAGACCACGTGTGATCATCCCATGTAATCTTGTCATGCTTGTTTTTTTTGTTTTAAATTTTTTCGTATATATTTCCCTTTCATGTTCAATAAAAGTTCAGTTGAAAGTCAGCGCTTGTCTGTGTTGCTTCTTTGTTTGTCCCTGTGTGAATATTGCGCTGTTACTACTTCAAAATGCTTGTGCCTTGCAACGTATGCGGTCATAGCTGGATACTTTTTGCGGTGTGCGAGAAGTGAGGACGAGGAGTCTTGTTATGGATAGACTATCTGAGGGGATGATTTTAACTGTTTATTCTTTCGGCCTACCCTCTAGGAAAGAGCGTTGTGGACTTGTGGTACAGCGAGATCAAAAAATATGATTTCAACAACGGCTACTACAGTGAAGACACGGCGCACTTCACCCAGATAATCTGGAAGAAGACTCGAACGGTGGGCACGGGTGCGGCAGTGTCTCCAAAAAGTGACCGTATCTTCGTCGCTTCCTGTTATCATCCTGGGCAGAGCGAAAGCGGCAATTACAAGGAAAACGTCCCAAGGCCACGTGTTGGTCGCTCCTACTCGAGGCACGAATGCTAACTATTGTAGAAGCGGAGTTGGCCAAATAAAAAGGAAAATGGGAAACGCAGCAGTTTTTCTTTGACGTATTCTCTTTACGCTTCCTGCTTGCCGTAATGCGGCCCCAAAAACGCATTCGTGTTGTTCCACTCACCATTATCGCCCAGAAGCTACAGGCTTGCGCTGTTAAACCTGACATCGCAAGGTCGATTCTGTGCGCGACAGACACATTTAAATGCAAAAAAAAAAAAGCGCGCGTCTTCTTGGATGTAGGCGTGCGTTAAAAAACGGCAAGTCGTCGAGACGGCGTCTTCCGCTACGGCTTGCTTCGCAGTCATATAGTTGTTCCGGCCCATCAAGCCCTTGAACTAATAATTCTGGTTTAATGAAAAGTAAATTTGCGGACTTTATGCACCAAAATTTTAAGAAAACATGATTTTGGCTTTTACGATATTTTAGTAGAGCCTAACCTCGTTTCGACGAAGGAACATGGGAGCATAAATTAGTTCGTTATATGCTGGAAATAAGTGGAAATATAAGGGCTCTTTTTTGCTTTGGTAAACATAATATAACTGAGAACTAACAGACCAAATTTCGGGCAACATTTTAAACCAAATTTTTAATATGACAGCCTTATCTGAAAAATATGGGATTGTGAATTGACTTTCAATATATATTTTTAATATTACTCTTTCTTTCGAAATTTGAGCCTCGCGTAAAGCATATCTTTCTCCGTTATAGCCGATATCGCGAGGGCTGTCGCGTTCTCGGTCTCGTTATCAAAAAAATAAATATCAGTGAAATGAATCGTGACCAAAGAAAGTTCGTGCTTAGTTCGTTATGACCGATAATTTGTTATATCAGAGTTTGTAAGAGCGCGTTTTCGCTGTATCTACAGAGCACAAGACTGCCGATACTTAACTATGGCAACAAAACTTTTGGGGTTTTATGTGCCTGAACTACCACATGTGATTATGATGCACACCGTAATGGATGACCCTGGGTTAGTTTTTTGACCGCGTGGGTTTCTTCAGCCTGAACCTAAATCTAATAAGGTAACACGAGTGCCTCTGCTCGTCGTATACCCATTGAAATCAGAAAGGTTTTTATTTTCTAACGAAAGTGTTGGGGGGTCCGTCAGGCGGAAAGCTGCATCATACAGCTTGAATGTACCTGAAAGGCCCTCACATGGCAGCAGTAACATCAAAAACTAGCATAGATAGATGTGTTCAGCATATCTATTTGTTTGCGCTAACGAGGGCACGTTTCGTATGACTTAGAGTAACGGAGAGCTGAGCTTGAGTTATCAGCTCGTTGTCAGGCATTCGTGGTGTCGTGACTTCTTTCTTGCGTCCGTGTTTGCACGCCCTGTCTCTTTAGAATGTTTCGTATGAATCACTCGATGTAATTATTTTGAGACAGGAGCTCCGTCACACTATATTCTATAAGAATTGTCGACATCGCTTCCGTGTGTCGCTTGCGTTGTAACGACATCGGCATCGTTGCCGCATGTATAGCCGCACTGTTTTGTGAAAGGGGGAAATTAAGCTCGATACCTTTACATTGCCGCTAAAATAATTTTGGAAAACCAATGAAAGACACGCGAACGTTGACATTCGCGAAAGCACAACCCGCCCGCTTAATTCAAGCGTGACTGATCGTCACAACATGTGCGACAGTTGCGGGGCAGTCTTTTGCGTGAAGCCGTCAGAATTGTCTTTGGGTCATACCAACAGAATGCCGGCGACTGTTGCTGCTGCATAAAACATAGAAACGCTATTTCTAAGAACGTGGTGCACAGAATCATCGATAAGTAGGGCGCAACGAAAATGCGAGCGCCTGACGACAAAGCTCCGGGCGTTATTTTAATGCCTATGCTCTAGAAGACCGATTATAGGAGTGATAACTGCCACCCTTGCGGGAGTAGTCCGTCCTCGCAAGCAGAGACAGCTGCAGGCGTAAATGGACCCGCTTGTTTTGTTTTTAGGGGCGAAGCTCCTTATAGCGATACCTGGTCGGTTGTCGATCATCGATCCATCCTCTGTACCCCGTAGTGTTCCCTTATCGTACAATAGAGGGCGCTGTCCCATAGAGATGCATAGAGTTACTGTATATGCTACCTTTAGGTAGCAGAGTTGCGCATAGGTTCGCCATCTTGCCCGCCGAGGCATCCACGCCATGCAGGAAAGCCACCCCTTTCGAATGTAGGAGCCGACGCGGGCCAGCGGCTCCGTGCGCTTTCTCGCTCGTTCATAACCCGTTGCTGGCGGAATGACTTTGGCTTCGAAGAAAAAAAAAAGAACTCGAACAAATAATGACTTCCGATGAAAATGGTGCTATAGCTTGTTTGATGGCACGTCACCATCGGAAATAATATTTTTGTTTTAAATAGCGAACAGGAAAACTTCGACTTAATTTGTCGAGATACGGTACGGTACGAAGAACTTTATTTAAAGATCCGGAGAAGTGACACCCCTTAGGGTGACGCCGCGGGCCGCTCCCACGTGGGGACAGTTAGACCTAGCCTAACCGCCGCATCGCAGGCTCTCTGGACAGCCCAAAGTTGACGCTGGTATTCCGAGCTCTTGAGGGCCGAGCTCCAGTTCTGCTCTGTGAGGTCTTTATCCCCGCGTAACGAGGGGGCACCGCCAAAGCATGTGCTCTAAATCGCATGTTCCCCCGCAGCCAGGGCATTGCGAGCTGAAGTCACTCGGGAATAGACAGTGCATGAAAGCGAGATTCGGATACGAATTAGTTTGTAGCATCCTAAGGGTCATCGCCTGTGGTCTCGTGAGCTTTTTTGTGTGGTGGAGGAAATACTCTTCTTTCCAGATAGAAGTGCTTTGTAAATTAAGTTCAGCAAATCGCTCGTTTCACGTAGTTTTTGACGCCGCGCTTAGGTGGATCGAAAAACAATTGCTAGAACTATCACTCCGTGTTTTACAAATAACGCAAGCAAACGAGAATTTTCCGCATATCTACGTAGCTGTGGCATAAAGTAAACACTCGGTGAGGTTTCGAATACAATGCCGCACAGTGCCCGGACTGAATTATACTGTTTTGACAGACCTGTAAGGTGCATATTCACGCATTCACTCACGCACAATTTTATCGTTCCGTCCCGTTCGATTTATGTCAACGGCTAGCCAGGCGTTGACCAGTGGGCAGCATTGAGTAACAGCGCTACGCCGCACAGGCACTACTAACACTGACGTTCACTAAAAACGGACAACGCAAGACACAACCATAACACCAACGAAAAACATTCCGCACTCAGCCGTATCGCCTCGCCGGAGTGCTTGGGCAGCGATGGCGATAGTGGTGGCACCGGCAGTAGAGCCGAGCAACGGTGGTGGCGCGGCGGTCGCCAGTACCCGCGCGGCCAAGAAGTTGGCTTTCCCTCAAAAGGATGCTTTTTGTGCACGTGAGCGCGTTTGGCGAATGGGGGCGCGAGCGGCGAGTTCTATCAGAGGCGCAACTCTGCTACCTAAAGGTAGCATATACAGTAACTCTAGAGATGCATGCAAACTGCAGTTGGGTGACGATATACTAGATGGCGCTGTACGCATTCTGTGTCGACATCTCCATTTCTTGTCTCGTTTCCGAGAGGGCGCTGTCCCATAGACATGCGTACAATATGGCGGTTGGGTGAAGGTACGCTAGATGGCGTTGGCGGTGCAGCTGCTCTCCGATTGGCTGCTGCGCGCGCTGCGCGGGCTGCGCGGGGTTGCGCCGGGTGGCGAGCGCCCGCTATCTCTCATTCCCCGGATCGTCGTCGTACGAGTGCGCTTGCCGGATCGTGCTGCTTGGCGGACCATGGACGACGAGGAGCGCCGGGTGCGCAAGGCCGCTGCGGCTCGTGACTGGAAGACCGGCGAAGACTGGAAGACCGGTGAAGTATATATGACTGCAAAATTTATGCGTGTGTCTGTTGGTGACTCGTTAGTTGCCGATAGGGACAACTGCAAGCGCGGATGGATATGTTTTGTCAAAATACTTGATACCAAATGCAGGCCTTGGCCAAACGCTCGCAGAAAACTAGGTTAGCGAGGCAACAGTGAACAGAATATTAAGCGCCAAAGGCGACAGTATCGCAAAAATATTATTTCTGAGTTGTTATATATATATAAAATATGCGCAATGTATATAGATGATATCTCGATTTATATGACTGCCAAATAGTCACGTAGTTGCGACCGCGAAAAACGCTTTAGTCAAAGCGGTGATGATTGAACTCCTCAAATGGGGAACTATTGCCGAACAATATGAAACACTCAAAGCACAATAATAGCGGCGATCGCGGTCGTCGGCGGACAACAATTTCACCTTCGGAAAAACGCGTTGGGTTTTTGTACATGCGTTATCCTAGGTTATCGCATTATTTTCAGGACGCACTCTACTGCGTGCACACATGCAGCATGCAAACTGAGTAGGGCATTCGGAAACATTCCACAAAGTTACCACGCATGCAGACGTCGTCCGTGCCAATCGATAACACCGGCAGGAGTTCTCGTCGCTGAAACCTTGTCGCCAGGAAGGATAAACTAAGAACTCATGTCACTTCTTCGCTCTGAAATCATCACGATTCTGCGATTCGTCACATTGTCACGGTTATGCAAAGAGAACACGAAAATGGAGCAAAAAATGCTTGCATGTAAGGAAAACAGGAAAATGAAGAGCAAAGCATTTGCCCTAAAGTATGTCAACACGTGAAATGGATTACGGCGCACTACGTGAAGGACTCGAGGTAATACTAGGAATTTATAATATGTCGTTATGGCATCGGGCGTTGTGTCATTATTATAGCCCAGTGCGAAACAACGTCGGATCATTTTATAAGGGACGTAGTGTCGACGTAGAAGCTTCTCAATAAGTGGGTTTCGGCTCATGGGCATGCGGACCCAAACATGGTCACCTAGTTGGTATTTAGTATGACGTCGTGGAAGAATGTAGGGACGACTGTCACCCCCTCTACTGGTTCTGGTACATGGGCGGGCTATCTCAGGCCTATTACACAAGCTGCAGATACGCGGCGAAGCCGATGTTGTGAATAGGGCTGACATTGGAAGGCGTAGCGTCAAGCTTTGTTGCTTGGTTTCACCCGTACACCAGCATAAATGGTGTAGCTAGTGTTCTTTCTAGGGAACATTGTTGTAAGCAAACGATACGTACTGAAGGATTGCATGTCACGTCTTAAGTTCGACGTCTATGTGCAGTCTGCCAGCATAGGAGTTAAAAGGCTTTCTTGGGACGCTTGGTGAGCCGATTTGTGTATGCCTCGTAGGTGGGTGGGCTGCGGTGACAGCATTTTTTCTAGCGTTTTCTGTCAACAAATGGTTAGAGAAAATGATGACCCCGTGCATTCCGCATGTCCTCTCTACGATTACGGAGACTATTGCTACGCTTCTTGTGCAGGTGCGCATTTTCTGTCGACGTGGCTGTCTTATCACTCAGTTCTTGAAATGCTTCTACATGTGGTGCATCCCGCTTTAACACGGCCTCTGATCTAGTAGGATAAGCGGTGGTGACAACCACAGGCCGGCAAAACATGTGGAGCTCACTCAGACTCACTCATGAAATATATTTTGCCCTTGGGACACATTCGGACTCAGATTCACAAAACTTTTCCTCAACCGGACTCACTCGGACTCAGACTCACTAAATTTTTTCCCAGCCGGACTCACGCGAACTCAGACTTACGAAAACTTTTTCCAGCACGACTCACTCAGACTCAGACACACGGCTCTATCCGAGTCTGAGTGAGTCTGGTGAGCCGACTCATGAGTCTGTTAGCGTACAATTGGCTTCTTTTAACTTGGTGTCAATACTCTATAACACCAATATCTCGTGTAATTGGTGCTCTACTTGGCGCCTTTTGATCTCGTACCTTCAAATATGAGATATCAGTGGTTGCAATCCACTAAGGACTTTTTTATTGAATGACATGACTCACATGAAATATTTTTATCAAAAATTCCCGGGAAACAGCTTTCGGGGGGTGGGAGGGAGGTCATGGCACCCCCCCCTCCTCCTCCGTAACTCACGCCTCTGATAAGTAAATATTGAGCTGGCGTATGAACGCTGGTGCTTTGAAGTATGCGTGAGTCGGCCTGAGTATAAACTTCAGCCTACGTAACGCTGATAGTAATGCTGCAGTTGAGTAAGTAGAACCATAGATCGGCAAGACAGTGTAGTGCTCCCTCAGACTCACTCAAGAAATGCATTTTGGGCTTAGGGCTCACTTAGACTCAAACTCACCAAAACTTACCTCAACCGGACTCACATCAGACTCAGACTCACTAAACTTCTTCTCAACCGGACTCACTCGGACTCAAACTCACCAAAACGTTACTCACCCGGACTCACTCAGACTCAGACTCACGGCTCAATCTGTGTCTGAGGTGAGTCTGAATGAGTCGACTCACGAGTCCGTTAGCCTAGAGTTATCTTTTTGGACCATGGTGTCAATGCTCTATAACACCAATATCTCACGTAATCGGTGCTCTTCTTGGCGCCTTTTGATATAGTACCTTCGAATACGAGTTACATCAGCTCGTAAACCAGTAAGGTCATTTTTCTTGAACGAGATGACAACATAAGATATATTTATCAGGAATTTCCCTGGAAGAGTTGGCGGGGGGGGGGGGGGGGGAAGGTCTGGGCACCCCCCGTACGTATTTCACGGCTCTGATCAATAAATATTGAAATGGTGTATG
>JALIZH010024074.1:0-20674 GCA_030522465.1 Rhipicephalus appendiculatus
ATTTTGTAAGACTATCCGACCTTAATGAGGGCCGATCAGACGCCTACCAACACTTTTCCTTTTAGCTCATTACGGAGCACACTCCCACTCCGTCTAGCGTGTAGCGAGCGCATTCAGACCGACCACTCATGCTCGGGCAAATAATTTTCGCAATGAGGGGAAAACTCATTCGTCGCGGTTTACCTTTATATACGGTTACACGTTTAGGTGTTTCAAAGTACCTCGAAGCAGGAAAAAAAGAAAGAATATTGAGAACGTTTCTCTAAAAAAATCTGCAGGACGCAGCCTTCCACCAGCTCTCGGAGTTAATATAATATCGCGTGTGTGCCGTGTTCCGACGGCGCAAATTACGGCTTTCGTGTACCTACAACGTGCGGCAGAAGGCGCTGCCCGCTGAGACACTCGCGTAATTCATCCCATTAGACTGATCTTAATCTCGCCCGCACGGGCTTCTTTTCAAGCGTGAGGCAAAGTCTCCCTGTCTTGCCATAATGGCATTATACTCGCGCAGGCTCGAAAGCCTGTTTCGTGGGGCCAACAAAAAACGCGCCATTCTCCTGATGGTTTACCTTCGGGGCGCGATAAAATCTACAGGCTCTGGTGGAGTCGACGACTAGACGATCGAGTACCCACCTCCTCTTCACCTCCTCTCCGCCTTCTCATTTTACGCGGCATTGAATGTTGCCGAGCACGCGAACAACGCATCTCTGGCCCCCCACATAGAGAAGAAGCAAGCAAAACTATCCAAAGAAGGCCCGGCGGCCGAAACGATCGCTCGAGATAGGTATACCCTCTTCGAACTTTTGGAAACGAGGTCAAGTGAATGTCAAGCGTCTGCCAGCCGCAGTGTTGATTTCTATCTTTGCTGTTGTTTCATTTCATTCACCTTTTTACGGCGCCTGGACAGAGAGACTGACCGCTCGGAGTTTGTTTTGGGCGACCACGACGAGCGACGACCTATTGTTCGAGGACCTGCCAGCGAGCTTCGTCGCCATCGTTCGCAACCCTGACGTCTCCGCGCGGACATTTTGCCGTAGGCTTCGCTACTCTGCGCGTTCGCAAAGAGAGCACGTGCGCGCTGTCGAGATTGCATCGCTTATTGATGACCCTTCTATTCGGCGAAAGCGCATAGAAGAAGGAGTGCAGCACAACCGCACCGACTATGCTACCCCCCCCCCCCCCCAACCGAACGGCTCGCGGCCGTAATGCGTAAGAACACGCGTAAGAAAATAGCAGTAACACGGGCGGTGTACGGGAGGCCCGAACTGGTCGCTAAAAATAGTCGTAAAAAAATATCAGCCATGAAGCGTCGTCGTCGGTTCGTTGTCCCGTTCGCGGGATTCCCGTTGCCTGCCTACTACTGGTCTCGTTTGTAAGTGCGGTCGGCCTGGCAAACTGCGGAGCCCCTTGCTCATCTCTTGCAGTCCCGTTCAGCCGGACTCATGGCTATCTTTTTGAAAGCGTGTGGACAAACCACGTGCCGAGTTTTTTATTATTATTTTTTTTCGCCCGTACGACCGAAAGTGTCCAGCGAGGGCAAGGGCCCGCTTTCGGAGTTGCGTTTATCTTCAGCCGAGCTCCGAGAGTGCAGTGCACGATTATTTGTTGTTAATGCGCGTCCCACAGCTTTCGGCTCTTCCATGGCGAGCGCACTGTCGTCGAGACGAAGACGAAAAAAAAGAAACAAAACAGAGACAGTGAGGCGGCGGCCGGCTAGCGAAGATGACTCTTAGCTTTCTCCGTAGCCGCTTGCGGCATCTCCTTAGCTCGGTCCCCTCCGCATGTTATCGCCGTCCTTGTCTTTTGATCTATTTTCCTAATGACAGCGACTCCTCCCAGCCGGTCGAGAGGCGCAAAAGTGTCTGCGGACGGTAGCGGAAAAGCGGCCCACCCGTACTGGCATGTAGCGTATACGCCTTGAGAGCTTCGTACGAGGAACAGCGATATTCTGTTTTCCCCCCTCTCAACACCCCCCCCCCCCTTCCCCCCACCTTGTCTCTTTCCCCAACACTGCTGCTGCGTTCTTCTTTCCTCGTTCTCGCGGCTGCGCTCGCTGACAGACGGTAGCCAGTGGACGTACTAACGCTTAGAAGGTTTGCTTCCCGATACCAAGCGAAAACAGCACACAACAAAAGGAATGCGATGAGGCACGCTTCAGGGAAATAACGTTAGAATAAAGCGTTATGCACGCCCTTGAAACGACGAAGGAACGGTTCTCCGCTTTTACGTCATGAAGGCCGAAACGCTCTCTCTCTCTCCTCCGCCGCCAGGGGCCCCCGGGGGCGTCCATTCTTCTTTGCATTGGTGGCGCTCGCGGCCAAGAACGGCAGGGAAGCTCGCCGAGCAGGCCCGAAGTCACCGCCCTTGCCGAGGTGTCTCGCTCCCCGAGAACGGGATGTGTATGTACGCGTCCCGTGCCTTCCTTAAGTGGTGCTGCCGCGTAGGTTCTCTCTGTCTGCCGAGGGGAGTCCGCGTTTTCTCTTTTATCCGCGCTTTTTGTTTCTTGTTCGCCATCCAAAGCGTTCTTACCGCTCTGCTATCCTTGCGCTTTCGTTGAGATGCGAGCGCGAGATATCACGGTCAAGAGCAGAGATGAGGTGTGCGTACGCGTGTGTGAGGACAGGAGAGAGGGCTGCGCGCATACGTTTAGTGGCGAGCCGAGCTGAAAGTGTATGCGCGTGCAGCGGAGTCTCTCGGTGTACGCGATGTGTAGTTCGCGAGCAGCGCAGCTTTCCTTTTCGAACGGCCTGCGTGCTCCGGCGCCTCGGTGGCCCTCGAGCCGTCCGCTTGCTCGCGTGTAATGTATAACCTCGCTCGGTTGCCGACGATGATGCGACTTCGGCGGCGCGTGCGATGCGTTACATTGCGGCCGTTGACTCCTCGGAGAGCCATGCCTTGGACACCTTCCTTGTTTCTCCGCCTTTAGGCTCCGTGTGTACAAACACGGTGCGTCCTTATTTCTGGGCGTCGCTTCGAGCCGCGTTTGTTTACCACCTCTTGCCCGCCGCGGTGACTTAGCGGCCATATGGCGTCGTTGCGCTGCCGTAAGTGCGAGGTCACAGGTTCTAATCCGGGCAGCAGCGGCCGGGGCTGGGGGAGGTGGCGCGGTAGAAGAACATTTGTGCACGTTAACCTCTTCACTATCGGGGAAAGATGTAGGCAAGAAAAAGAGCTGCTGTTTGCAAAAATAACATTTCACTTGGGTTCCACAAGTGAAAAGAAACAGCACTGCGACAAAAATTTCACTTTCAAGGGGTAAAAATGGGTGTCCACGAATGGGGATTTTAGTTGCAAATATAGCAAAAAACACGGCTGATTAGCGCGAATTCTGGTTTTCAGTACTTCAAATATTTTTTTAATGAGGCCCAAAGACCAATGTCACACCTTGTGTTCCCACAACTTTGAAGGAAAATACTAATTGCAAACGTTTAAGCAGTTAGGCCTAAGCAACCACACGCCACGCGATCTGTCCACCGCGTTTTGTTTTGTTCGCACACCGTCCGCTAATGTTTACTTCTGCTGCTTTCTATTGAAGTATTGGTAAAGAACACTCTGGGCGACAAAGGTGCGAGTTTTCAACCACACTGAGCACTTTGCTCAAGAAGTCGTGTCCATAAATCCAAGGCGGGCCGCAGCCATTTTGGCAACAGCGACGTTGCCGTCAAGTAGCGGAAGTCGCTGTTATAGCTGCGCGCTGATTGGTTCTCCGTCCATCGAACCGCTTCCGGCGTCGACGCCGACGCTGCAGATGTCTGGACCGTCCTGAAGTGGACATTTCGGCCACCGTCACCGGCATCGACGCCAAGTGACGTCGGCGTGCGAAAAGCCGGGGAAACGCCACAAAAAAAACGCTGCATTTTGGCCTTAAATAAACTTTATGAGCGCTGAAACGCGGATGGCGTCTGCACGGTGCGCAAAGCGCGAGAATACGAACGCATGCAAAACGGAGGCAGATTAGTCTCGCGTCTCGCTGCGATTCGCGGTAAAAATTAAAAAAGAAAACATGCACACATTCCGTTTGTGTATACCATTTCAGTGGGAGTGTAAAAAAAAAAAAAGACATGGCATAGTCAGTCGAACTGCCTCAGGATTTCGCCGACCACAGTTTCGAATTTACAAAGTGTCCTTCAATTTTTTTTATTCAATGTATTTTTTAAATCATAATTTGATTTTTAGCACTAAAATTATTTCTAAGCTGTCCTTATTTTCCATCCGACACGTTACCTTTGTCTCTATATTGTGCTTTTTTTTTCGGGGGAGGGGGGGGGGGGTGGGGTCTGCTTACTGCGATATGTCTTTAATGCGCTGCCAAGGTAAGCTCTCTGCTTTATTATGACCTTTAATGGTCCGCGTCATTTCTGTTATTGTTTACATACTTACATTCCACTTCAGTTTACTGATATGTCAAGGCAATGCTCAGAACAAATATATAACAACTGTGCGCGTGCCTGAAGGAAACAGTAACGAAAATTCTGCTTACCACTTAACAAAATCGGGAAATTGAGTTTGCTCTCTAATGACGGATATTATTACGAGCCATCTTAAAGATGTTATCAAAGGGATTGGAGACACATTGTAATACCAGATGTTGTTTTTTCTCATGAGCATTCCAACACGCCGTTTTACATTATTTTCGATAGGCACTAAATTTTCTGCGATCGTACCTTAAATTCCTAATTGTCATAGCTATTAGGGGTTAGCCGCCATGGTGGTCTAGTTGATACTATGTTTGACGGCTGACCCAAAGGGTCGCGGTGGTCGTGTTTCGATGTAGGCAAAATGCCAGAGGCCCGTGTGCTTGTACTTTGGTTTTACAACCCCAGATGGTCGAAATTTCCCGAGCCATCCACTAGGCGTCTCATTATCATATCGCAGTTTTTTGGACGTACAACGCAACAATTATTATTAGCTCTTGAGGATGCCTCCTGTATCGTGTTTCTATACTTAATGACTGTTCGAAACGGAAGCGCATTATTAAATGCGAAGCATTTTTTTGCGTACTGCAGGCACTCTGAGTATCTATCTATCTATCTATCTATCTATCTATCTATCTATCTATCTATCTATCTATCTATCTATCTATCTATCTATCTATCTATCTATCTATCTATCTATCTATCTATCTATCTATCTATCTATCTATCTATCTATCTATCTATCTATCTATCTATCTATCTATCTATCTATCTATCTATCTATCTATCTATCTATCTATCTATCTATCTATCTATCTATCTATCTATCTATCTATCTATCTATCTATCTATCTATCTATCTATCTAGCCCCCCTACGTCTGGGTGCTCTCTTGATCACCCCCCTTAACTTAAGGTTGACCAAAATTAGTATGGGAGGGTAACATGGTTTGGAGAACGTGACTCGCTGGTCATGACCTAAATGACGTGACAATCCCGTCGCGTGCGCCGTCAAACCCTTTCCTCCAGACACGTGTGTCACATACCCGTATACCACGGGCCGCGGTATGCGGGTATGCGCCACAGGTAATTGACATTTCATAGCGACCCAGGAACGGCGACAACATACATTAGTAATTTTAACGGGAGAGCGTTAAGAAAGAAACTGACATCGGCAACTGACGTCGGCAGCGTTGACCCGACGAATGCAAATAATAAATATCAGGGTCCCAGCTGGAATCGAACCCAAGCATTCTGCGTGGTAATCAAGTATTCTAGCACAGAGCCGCGCCAGGTCTCGGAACTGCTTTGGAAAAAGTCCCTAATGTTCGTGAGACGTCAATTGTGGCTGCAGTCCTAGCTATCTAATTTTATAAACATTACATATGCATTCCTATGATACAGCCGTCACATCGGGTTAACGTCAATTGTAGTTAACCGCCATGCACTGACGTTGATTTATGTAGCACTGTCAAGGCCTACAATCCTCGCGAGCACAGGCGCTACATATCAGCTTAACGCTTCTGGTGTGGCTAATACCCATGTTGCAATTGGCATCGTTACGCGATTGTAAACAACTGGTTTTATAAAGCATATGCGACTGTTCAACATATGCATGTGCTTACAACATTTGTACATATGTTAAGCGTCATTTCATAACGTTTCGTTCAATAAAATAAATTACAACACAGTCCCCTTCTCTCCGCATGCTCCGTATAACATCGATTCCGAAGGTACCTGGGATTTGCCGAATTTTTTAGATATATTTGTGTCCCTTTTCCTTAGGCTTCCGCAAAGGCTTTTTACTGTTACTAATCCCCAAGCAATCGGAGCTACAAGAGGCAATATATTGTCAATAGCAGCGATGTCTTCCGGTGCTTTGTGCAACTATACAACACGTCTGAGACGTTACTGGGGCTGCGCATGTTTTCTCTTTAGAAAAAATTCTTAAAAGATTGCGCATTACTGAGTACGTCGCTAACAAACACTTTACGTCGGCAGATAAGTAGAAAGTAATGGTCATTGCAGTTTTATGTCCTCTACGTAAACACGATGCGTCGCAAAGCATGTTGCTACCACCGTTCTTGCTGATGTGAAGCTGTACGGTGATCCGGTATTGCTAAAAGCATAATATGTTTACGGGCAAGGCAGAACTCCACAGCGGTATTTGCCCCATTGTGGGGAGGTTTCTCAATAAACTTCTTGGAATCAGATGGCAACCCGCTAGCTGGTCGGCAAGCAGAGCAGCGACCTATACCAATTAAAAAAAATAATAAAATTGCGGACGATCGGACGTTTGCATCGTTTTCTCGTATATGTGTATACTCTATATATTAAACTCTACTGTACGGGAGTTCAGTACATTGTCCTTTTCACGCAAGTATCCTACACTGTGGCGTGGGAGTAATGAATATTAATATCGCGATCCCCAAGGAAGAAGAAAGACAACGCACAAACTCGTCCAGCATTCTACAGTTCTGGGAACACGATTGCTATCTGGTGACTTCGAAATATTCAGCATGCACTGAAACATAATAAAGGCCTTTCACTTCTTACATGAAGTAATAAACTAAGGAGGGTTGACTATTTTTTATTGATTAACGATTAATCCTGTACAAGCAGGATTAATCGATAAATGCCTATCGATAAGAGCCATTAATCGATAAATGCCTATCGCTGCGAGCTCTCCGTCGATCGATCAACCTTTCGGCGGGTGCTTTCAAGAGGACTGAAATAGCGTAATGTGCAGTTTACACAGTTTCACCTTCCAAACAAATACAGATAAACCTGGTTCTATTTATGTGCACAGGAAGTGAAACGAAGATGAAAATATTGCGAAGCCATTCCAAGCTGTGAAGGTGGATCGCCAGCGAAGATGCACGTTACGCAAGATTAGACAAGGCTAACGCGAAAAGGAGAGAGAGAGAGAGGCAAAGGAAAGGCAGGGAGGTTAACCAGGTTATACCCGGTTTGCTACCCTACACGGGGGGGAGGGGGAAAGGGGAGGAAAAGAAGAGAGAAAGCAAACGCGAAAACATTATTACATGCGTCTTTGAAATGAAAGGCAAGTAAGCGCACTTTGCGGAAGCATTTTTCTCAAACGATATTGACGAACGTTTTTGTGACAACGACAACACAAATTTTGGCGATCTGTGATATCGTGATGACGTCATGCGGTGACGCCATCGCGATGATTTTTTGCATCACTCGTGTTGTCTCTGATGCCGTTTATTGCCGACGTCGACGGTCAATTTCTGCATTTGATTAGGCATCTAAGGCTTGTTCTATGCGATTCCGTCCTTAAACAGCGTCGAAGGGACCGCTGTAACTATGGGTGTTTAAAAAAATTACGCACAACTCTACGTTTTCACATCACTTAGCAGTTAGCAGGGCTGGGCAAAGATACTTTGAAATTGTATCGCGATACGATACAAGATACTCGGGCAAGAAGTATTTGAGATACAGATACAAGATACTTCCGGAATAATTGTATCCGGTACGACACCTGCTAATTGTATCTTAAGATACTTCGATACATTTGCAAATTAGCTATCATAGACCTATATAATGAAGCAGCAAAGCCCTGCGTTCAAATGTGTTAACTTGAAAATTTCTTAATGGCGACCAACTTTGTTTAATTTTAACTAAATACCTGTTTGTATCACAAGGTTTCTGTCTTTCTTGGTGAATGTATATTAGTTTCATTCCGAAGTAATTTATTGGGATTTGTTTGGCTGCTTAACATGACAGCTCTTCAACAGTTGCGCTGTGAGTGTTTTTCGCTAGACACTTTTGTAATTGATGGGTGTCGCTGCTCTACTTGGCGACCAGCTAATGCAGGGGTTCAAACACGCGACTCGCCGGCCTTTCGTCAGCGGCCCGGTGCCCGCGAATGGCAGTCTTCGTCTCATATTTTTTCATCTTCTTAATAAGTGTATCCGTGAGCTACACAGACGGGACTCGTCTCAAGCATTTTTTTTTTTCGTGAGGCACCCCATGCGGTCACAATGTATTGGAACATGACTGTGACTAAAAACTCTTTAGTTCGGAATCGGCGTCCAGCTTTTAATCAATATATGGTCGGTATCGATATGTTGTTGGAATCCTGACGTAAAATCCTCTTCAATCATCCATATATAAGAT
Source organism: Rhipicephalus appendiculatus (assembly GCA_030522465.1). Lineage (NCBI taxonomy): Eukaryota > Metazoa > Arthropoda > Arachnida > Ixodida > Ixodidae > Rhipicephalus > Rhipicephalus appendiculatus. Next base: position 8,557 of record JALIZH010024074.1, read on the forward strand.
AAAGGCGATGCCGCCTTTCAAATGGCAACAGTAGCCAAAATCTTGTACAAACTAAACGAAATTTCGCCCTTGTGGCACTAAATTTTGTGACTGCGGCCTGCTAGCTGTGGTGATTTTGAGACTCCTGTGTTAATGGGTTGTCATCAGCTTGCAAGAACGCTGTTAAGATGCCTCCCCACGATGCCGCAAATACCGCTGTGCAGTCCGTCTTCGTTATACCGCATCAATAGGCTAGTGTAGAGCAGCAACAACATCAGCAGCGATATTGTTTGTGACACATCCTGTGAAGACGGTAACTACAAAGTGAGCGCTCGCAATTCATTGAGGCCATAAAAGTGCGATGATTTTAGAGCGCAACACTTAGGCGCTCGTTCCTGCGTTGAGCGGCGTCGCCATCATCATTGCCGTCGCTGTCCCTGTCGGAGGCGTAACCGATATACATGGAAAAGTAACCGATAGACATGAAAAATAAAATGAGAAAAAAATCTTAGGATCTAATGGGATTTGCCATCTGCTTAGCAGTCGAGTATTCTAACACAGAGCATTTCATTCATTCATTCATTCATTCATTCATTCATTCATTCATTCATTCATTCATTCATTTGCAAAAGACCCTACACAGGCGACATGTCGGGCAAGGAATCGCATTAACTTATGTAACATAGCGTGGCAAAAGAGTAAAATAACTACCGGTCATCACAAATGCTAATTGCGCAACGAGTGTGTGGTTTAATGCTTCTTACCCACTGCAAAGTGCTCAGCCATAATTCTTCATCGTCATCAGCCCCATGCAACCAGTGTATCGGAACGGAACGAAAACCGAAAACGAAAAACGAAAAAAAACGATATTTTTGACCTGAACGAAAACGTAACCGAAACGTTATTTATTATTTCGTTCTGGAGTGAAACCGAAATTTTTTTTATGGTTTTCCGGTTCAAGCGGAAACTTGACAATCCGGGGCAACCGAGGTCATGCAACGTGAGCAATAACGCACATCTCAGAGTACAGTACTAGCGCGTATATCAGGCAGGAATTCCAAAGTAGCGATGTGTTGAAATTGGCGAAAAACGAAAACAGTGGTAGTCAGATACCTTTGTGGACTGTCGTGAGCCTATGAGTGACACATGCCAGCGCGGAGGAAGCATTCTCGGCGAGGAAGTTTGTTTTATATGAACAGCGGTCTCGCATATGAGAAGTACGCTCGATGACGGGTTGCTTCTCAGGTCATGCGCGCTCCCTTGACGCAAAGCGTTGAGCCTGCCCGAAAAATTCGTAATTCACTTTTGAGAAAGTCTACTATAATTTAGTAGGACACGGGTTTCCGCTGATTTGTAGAAATTCGTGGTAGAATTAGTTGTGCGGCTCTTCAGAACCTGGGAAGAACGTGTCCTAACCCTGTCCCACTTTCTTAAGAGGAGCGTCAGTAATTATACGACAAAACCAATATTTTTGTCGTTACTCTACAAATTTTTTCAAATACATAACGTTACGAACCGTTACGGAACATTTTTTTTTTCGTTCCGGAACAGAAACGGAACGGAACCTTTTGCGGTGGAACGAAACTAAAACCGAAACGAAAAAAATTTCGTTCCGACACCCTGCATGCAACATAAAAAAAGTGCGCATAATGCCTTACAGATGTGTAGCGGGATACCTCGCTTATCCGCAGAATGACGAATAATGACGTACTGGGGTGCTCTTCTACTTCAAAAAATTATTATTTATGGCGTAGTCGATACCTTGCGGAATCCAAAACTTCACAGTTGGCCTTGCCCCAACACGAAGCGCACTCAGAATTCGCATTAGGTAGTATCGTAATCGTTGGCGAATTTTTCTTTTTTTATTTTGAGCTTAATTAGTTCATTAATTAAGGTCTATTATGACCCATTTTTAACATTCACTTGAGAGCCAACTGCGCTTCGACACATTGTAGAGAGCATTTAAAAACGGCCGACCCCCCACCCCCCACTCCCTTTTTTAGCGGCAGCGTACATGCGGCATGGTGCATATTTTCGGGCTTTTAAAGAAAGCCCGCGAAATATGAAATCAAACCATGTTCGCAGACAGATCAAAAATAAAAATAATGCTTATTTTTAGCGGCAGGTTACAAAAGACACATCACAATAAACAGAGTGGCGAAACCTACAGCCTACAGAGGCCCAGGTAATGTATGAGATGCAAACGGAGGACAGCAAACAGAGCACTTTTGCTAACATTTAAGTTGTCATTAAAAGAACGTTTCCCATAATTCAGCAGAAAGAACAAAGACACGGTAAGTCAAAATATTTCTTGTGACGTAAATGCTTGCTCTACTGAATGTAACATTGGCATCTATATTGCGATGGTTGTTAGAATCTCATTCGCGTGTAATTCAATCTCATCGTATGTAAGTCATGCTTACATCCACGAGATCGTTCAAATCACTTATGTGTGAAAGCCACGAGACGTAAACCAGCCGCATTCTTGCATCTTTGAGATTTGAGCGAAAGACACCGCATGCATTGAGTATGCGGCACGGTACCAGGGCTACGAACAAGTGTCATCGTACCGACACCCAAATAAAAAAGAAAACAATATCTATAAAACGAAAATGTAGGCTGCGTGTAGAAGTTCGCGCGCTGACTTTTGTCGAGAGGGCTCTAGCACTATATCGTGATTCTGCTCCACCAATAGGGACGCGTAAACCTAATTGTCTGTGCTCGCTGGAGCGCTCTGGTGGAATTATACAAGAATGTCACTCTCGTTAGATTTATTCAGGTGGCTTCGTGGAACCATTATCAGCTCAGTTGAGAACCGGAATTCAGCTCGACGATCATTGTTTCATACTGTGGTGTTTCTACAGCAGTACCTTGTATCTTATGATACATGATACATTACTGAATGTATTGGAAATACAGACAAGGTATATGTATAGTGGTAGCGTAACTTCCATAGAAGCCCATGTATTCCAGTAGCTGGCGGCTACTGATCCCCTCCATACCGATGCCGTATGGAGGGGACAACTAACAGCAAACAAAAAATAAAAAATAAAATATGACGTCACAACCGGAAGTGGTGGCGACGTCGTGCATTTGTCCTAAATGGCGCGAAATTGAAATTTTTCGTAATTGCTGATCTTTTACATGTCTTTTGATAAATACGCGATTTTATTGCGCCTTTATCGCTCGCCAGATACGTGCGCGAGAGAAAAGGAAGACCAACAAGAAAGATTGAGGAAGCAAGATTGTTTTATTAGCCAAATAGTGTACTTGCAATATACACCAAAAATTTTGCAGATAAAGAAATTGTGATACAACTGTTCACGAACACAATAGCACAAAGCTTCGAAAACTCACGTTGCCCCAATTGTGGAAAACCACTGCTGCGAAACAGCAGCCTTGAGAAGATCACTTTGGCAGCCTTAGAGCACAGCGTTTCTTCGCTTAGCGTGCCACATTCACCATCACGAAAGGCGAGGGCACGCCGGCCGTGCGCCAGCCAAGGCAGTCGGCAGTCACAGGAGCGGCTATCTACACATTCTGTGAGCTAGTTCAGCTCTGAAATGTCACGCCAGTAAACAGCACATAAGCAAATAAATAAACTACTGAAGGTACGCACGAAACCACCACGCAAAACTGGGCGATGGCCTCGTTGACCCGGCGAATGCGCCGAACTAAACACAAGCAGTGATAACAGACTGTTTGCATACGCCCCCCCATTTTTGGCGCTCGACCAAAAGATGAGGCAATCAACCATTTTGCCAAGTGTCAGATAAACCGTGAAGTAAATTTCTAGTTTACATTGGCATATATAAAATTATTAGTATTCGAAAAAAAAATTGCCTTGACTTTTTGGTTTTCTTTATTTGTCCCCTCCTCACCTAGTCGCGCTTCAATCGTACGGCGGGCGTTGATGTCTGTGGAAATAGGTTTTCGACCACTTTTCGTTCCAAGTTTCGCAACCGATATAATTTGACCATGATGCAGATACTCGTTTTGCGAGACTTATCGCGATACAGACACAAGATACCCAAAAAAAATTGACGGCAGATCCACGAGGTGAATGATGATGAGATTGGGCGAAGCTCCTGAAAGTAATCATCGGTTAAACCGTGAAATTTCTTCCGTTAATTCGCCCGATAAAAATGACGTGAAACAATTGATTAAATGTTTTATCAAACTTTTATTGCTGGTTTCCGTTGTCCTTTCATTATGACCGCTTTGTAGTCGGTGAAATGTAAGCTAAGTGGTTCTTGCACTGGTTGCAGCGGCATCCTTATCCATACGAGCACACACCGACGGCAACGAGCATCGTCAACTACAAACCTGTATCGCGATATGGTTTTGATTATAAAACCATTGCTTTAGAAAACACCTGGCGTCTTTCGTTAAGCAGCTGGCGACTTTTCGTTTTGCTTTAGAAACATCTGGCGTCTTTTCGTTTTGCTTTTAGAAAACATCTGGCGTCTTTCGTTGGTTTATTTCATCAATCAACGGCGTTTTGAACAAAATTTTTATTGTTTAATCACGCACAGGAGAAATCTCACCAGGCGCTACCTTGGAGGTAAACAATGGCTGCTACTGGGAATGAGAGACAGCAGAAGTCGGCTTTTTTTTTTAACGTTTCCTACTGGAACATGCCAATGGCTGCTAATGGGGAATGAGAGACAGAAGAATTCGGCTTTTAGTTAACGCGCACGCTGCGAATTTTTTATTGTTCAACAACGCACAGGAGAAATCTCCCACCGGCACCACCTTGGAGGTCAAAGCGTAAGACTGGTTACGCACTACGACTACGACTACGACAACGACGAGGGACGAACGGGTGCCGCTTTAAGGAGCTTCGCCCCTAAAAGTATCTAAGATAGTATCTAAGATACATGTATCTTCGATACTGCGGCAGTTAGACAACCCTCAAAGGAGATTCTGTGTGAATTTCCAATTCATTCATTCATTCATTCATTCATTGCTATGGCTATCAGCATTTCTTGTGGTTGAACCGGGACTTTGATTGATGAAAAATTCGTAGCCGACATTTCAACCGCACCATTGTGTGCATTATCTTTATGTTGCACTTGATCGTTTGCTTAAAGGATAAAGTGGTAGGTTCATATCTTTTTTTCGCGCCACTTTCTGTTTTTTAGCTTACCCAAAAACTACTTGGATACGCAGCCGACCTTTGCAGTGTACCCAGATCGAGCACGGAGGCTTTGCAAGATGACTTGCTGTAGGTGCGCCTGTTCAGTTTGGCTGCATCAACGTGCTAGTTTATCGGCAACTTGGTACATTGGACCGTGGGCTGCAGCCCTTGTGGCCTAAGAAGAATGGTGTAATCGGTAGTATCGTGCAGTGTGGAACACGTTTAACCACGGGGGATCAGTGAAATCGGGAGTACACTTAGCAAAGATTAGTTCAAAGAACCCCTTGCAACACCATGGAATAGGTAGCTAGGTAGTGTTGCAATCGCGTTGCTGAGGAAGTACGGAAGTTTGACTAGTCCAGAAGATCGACGGCATTGCCTTCGCGTGGGAGGTTAGAACAATGGAGACTAGTTCCGAATGACCACTGTGCCAACTACGGCAAAAGGGAGACGGCACAATGCGCTATGTTTAATCGCTCGGTGGCTAAAGCCGTCCACCACGTGGTGCAAAGCCTCCTTGGGATTCGTGTACTTCGTGAATGAGGAAACAGCGGGGGCTATCAGCACAGCTGCTTGTCACAGTCACCTTGTACGTATTGTGGCGGTGACACTGTAAGTTTAGCGGATGCGAACCACAAGCCTCGACGAGGCGCCTACCCCGCATTCCAGAAAATCCGTCTCATTTTGCGAAATTACCGCGATCAGCGGCAGGAAAAACCACGGAGAAGGAGCTTTTCGAGGACGGTACACACGCTGTCTTGAAGGTAAGGAAGGGACAGCTGGAGTATCAGTTCTTCCGTACTAACAAACCTCCTACTGTTGTATATTGTCACGTGGTCGGGACGTTGACGAATGCAATAGTCGTCGTGTCGAAGATTAAACTCTTTATTTGGCCGAACTTGTGGCCGGGAAACTGAAAGTCAAATTACAGCAAGCAATGCACGCTGTGCACTGCTATCGGCGAACAGAACGTCGGCCGTCGAAAAACTGACTAACGGTGAAGCGTCGTCGGCTTTTATACATGCATCGTCGAAGATTCCAGCGTTATCGCTAGCAGCCGAGTTTGTTCGAGAATAAACTTAGCTGTTTGCGTTTGCGCGCTCTAGCCGAACAGATGATCCGAAAACTATCTAGAATGATCTCAGACATTCTGGAGCGGATTGCGCAAGGCAGTACATACTAGTGCGATACGCCGGGAACATGAAACATAGAAAGGAGCGTGTGTGGCAATATGTGCATTTGAGACAACCTTCAATATGTTGTCAACAATTTGCTCCAGCTTAGGTTTTCTTTCATTTTCGCGTTTCTGGATATGCAGAGATAAATCAACAAGCCGGTGTACTTAGATTTTGCTGCGCGTTAAAGAATCACCAGATGGTCAAAAACTCGGAGGACGCTGGAGCTTCGCATTCAACAGTACAACATGACAGCGTAATCTGGCTCCGTGCGCATCGCCTTCCCAATTGCTAGCCTCTCTTCGGTTCTCGGTGCATGCCACAACCGGGCCGGAAGGAAACGAACGACTGTGCGCGTAACATAGGTCGTTTCAAACTATCCTAAAATGCCTACTGCAAGTACAGTTGTTTTAAGTGCCCACTACGCCATAATTCTTCCTTTGCGTATCAGCGAAGAGCCCACTACGCGTCCGTAAGGCAATAGGCGAACCTACGCAGCTGCTGACATTGTTCATGTTTTTGCAGCTTATGATGAAGCAAGACCGAAAGACGAGCTAGTGGTACATATACATCGTAAGAAACTTTGAGCGCTGGTGTCGTGCCCTCTCTCTCGTTCCTGTCATAGTTCGCCCTCGAAGTTTCTTACGAAGCTTGTGATGTATAAATATGTCTGAGCGCTTTGTAATGGGTGGGCCTTTAAACACCCACTCGGCGCGCAATTCAGATTTTTTGACGCCTCCCTATCAAAAATTCTCATATGACACATATGCCTCGTATGAACACATATGAGTCATATGTGTTCTCGTATGATCATACGAGATTATTGGATATGTGTCATACATGTCATACGAGATTTTTCGATAGGGCTGGTGCGATTCTACGCTGCTGCCACGCAATACTGCGTACACTAAGGTGACTCCTTTTATTACATGACATTCCATATAGTGTATTTTCTTCTTCCGAAATCCTTTCAAGCAATAACGTTGCTCTGTGGTGGAACACCTGCTTGCCACGCAGACGGACTCTGTTCGAATCTCTCATAAAACCAAAAAATTTTTATTGTTTATTTTATTTGCATCTTTCTCGATTTTTTGGTCATGGATATGATGATGATTTTTTGCTTACAACCAACGACGCCGACTCGACGCCGACGTCGGAATTTCTGTGAAACGAGCTCTTTAACACTGTCGCGTTAAAATTTCCGATGCCCTCTACCACCACATTCCTCACAATCATATCCTGGTTTTGTAATGTAAAACGGCAATAGTTATTGTTATTATTATTATTATTATTATTATTATTATTATTATTATTATTATTATTATTATCATTATTATTATTACTACAGGCCACTCTCTCGCCGCAGGTCTCCGGAGAGACACTGGCCTGTAAGCTGATCATCCGTCTTTTGACAGGTATATATATTGTTTCTTCCCCACTGACACGTTCCGTATGCCACTGCAATAATTCCGTATGTTTCCGTAAGATCTTTACGTAAATATCTGGACAATATTTGAAAAATACACGGAAGACTTTGTGGATTTCGTAAGGCAACATACTGAATTATTGGAATGGCAAACGGAATGTTTCAGTAGGGTTGCCACCTTTTTTTAATTACTGCATGCCATTTGCTGCTGACTGCCCAGTGTTTTTTCTTTCGCTGCCAGTTGCTATATGAGTGAGGAATATTCGTGCATTTCGTGTCAAAAGACTCTGCCTTGTGATGGTCGATTTATGATATGTCTCTAACGCAAATATTTTTATCATCTCGGATCTAGCAGCCCGGGCATAGCTCCCAATACTTTTACTAAACTAATAAGGCAGTAAAAAAGAGATGGTTGGATATGCAAAACCTGCAGAGCCAACAAAAAGCAAGGCGCTCCTGCTATGTCTTCCGATGCACCGCGAACACCAAGCAGCAGCGATTCTTTTTTAACTTTGGTCAAGGAAATTAGGGATGTGAAAACAAGTACAAAATGTTCTACCTGCACTGAGTGAGTAGGCTTATGCACTCTTGCTTCTAAAAAAGAAGTTTTGCAGCTGTCAAAGTCTGTCGCTGACCTTGACGAGCCAGTTTCTTTTCTTTCAAACCAATATGATACCACATACGAACAACCCAAGTCATCAGAGGGTGCCAAGGCAGTGAAATGAAAAACTAAACGAAACTGTCGAACCTCAGGCTGCAATTTTGCAGCGCACAGTCAAGTAACAACGCGCGAAAGCAGCAGCGCGCGCGTCGTGGAGCGCGCTTTTTGCCACTGGCAAGATGGCGACGGCCGGCTTCACTCGAAGAGCGCCCCCTCCACTCCAGCAAGTTTTATGTATCCTCCTTGATTACAACGAAGCCACCAGCACACAGGGAACCTACCGGAAGACAGCAGCCGCACAGAGAGCTTCCCAAGATGGCATCCATCAACCCCGCGGCAGGCCCCCGAGGAGATCACATGGGCAGAACGAGTCACCCGCAAACCAGACCCCCCGGGATGAGGAGCTGGCCCGCCTTCGGGAGGAGGTAAGATGCTTGCGACAGGCCACTACCCAACCCTCGCACCCAACCCCTGGTAAACCTTTACCCATAGACAGTCATACTTTACCTGCTAAAGAATCTCCAATCCCTGAACCACCTGTAAAAAAGAAAAGAAAAGAAGTTCCTCCGCCATTAGACGAAACAACTGAACTGGAGCAGTCAGGCAAAACGGCTGAGCTGGAGGCTCACTTTGAAGCCAAACTTGAGGCAAAATTAACAGCGAAACTTGCACATTTCCAAAAGCAGGTGCACGATGAATTTCAGCAATTCCTAGAAAATCGTCTACAAACAATCGAGGCTAGATTCCCAGCTCTCGAGGCTAGGATCGACTGCCTCATTGATGAACGCTTCAAAATTTTAGATCACAAACTAGATACCTTCTGTGCCCAGCTCAGGGCACAGTTGGGCGTAATGGTGGCGGAGGCAAGCAGCCATATGCAGGCGACGCCATCACCCCTCACCACATGTTCCCCTCCTGTTTCCAATACTGCTGGGCAGCAAAATGGCAGGTGATTCACCTAATTCTAACACACCTTCACCTTTAAAACTTTGGCATTGGAACTGTCGTAGCATACGCCGTAAGCGAGAAGCTCTAATTCAGCTGATACTAAACGAAGAGCACCCACCAGATATGATTCTCCTACTGGACCCTAAGACTAGCATATCGCTCCCAGGCTACACTGCTTATCACTCGCCAAATGACAGCGCTCCGGTTGTGTCCACATTTACAAAGCGATTTATAAGGCATACGCAACGTAATTTCCCTCACGCAGTCCATAACGTTGTGCTTGAGGTAATCCCATTCGACATCCAACAAGATTCATTACTCGTCGCCAATATCTATAATCCGCCTAGCATGCCAGCAAAGCGTTGCGCCCATCTATTAGCACAAATCACCGCAGCGGCAAATAAGACTCCACTTATAGTGGCCGGAGACTTTAACTGCGCTCACATCCGATTGGGGATACAAGAAAACTACTGGCAGAGGCGAGGTACTGATGACACAGACTCAACAGTCGCAGCTCACGGTATACAATGACTTTGATTGCCCAACCAGACAGGGTACGACAGGAATGATGGACACTAGTCCAGATCTCACTATGGGAAGGCGTGTCAAAACCTAGAATGGAATTGAATGACCCACACTTTAGGCAGTGATCACCTATATTATTGAACTTAAACTCAGTGGTCCCCAAGCGTCTCGAGTGAGAATCAAACATAAACTAATAAATTGGGATAACTTTAGAAAGCAGCGAGAAAGAAATCAGCAAACAGGGCCGCTGGATGCGTCTACATGGACAGCACAGGTTCTTGAAGACCAAGCGGCGTGCACGAGGGAATATAGCCCAGAACACCACGTTCCAGTTATGGACTCAAAATTGGCGCATCTGATAGAAACACATGAAAGTCTCATGAAACGATACGCTCAACAAAAACGCAACAGGAAGCTCCAAAGTAAGATATCTGAGCTTTCAACGCAGATTCAAGAATACAGCCAACAACTTTGTCGACAGAATTGGCAGCAGATATGCGAGGGCCTCAGAGGCAAGCTTACTACCGCTCGCGCATGGCATCTTTTAAAACATCTCATTGATCCCATCAAAAGTAAACACCATAATAGGAATCTCGTTGCTAGGCTAACACACAATCATAAATACGACACAGATTCCCTTCTTGAGAAGCTTAAGAGCCTACATACCTCGCCGGGCATTCCCACTTCTTTGCCGGACTTCGTCGGCCCACCAAACAGTGAGCTGGACAAGGGCATCACAATAGAGGAAGTTCGGGCAGCTCTTCATAGACTCCGTAACACCACTCCAGGCGAAGATCGCATAACAAACGCCGCTCTTAGAAACCTAGATGACAACTCCCTGCGAGACCTCACTGATATTTTCAATACGCATTGGCAAAGCGGCACGCTGCCGGAGGAATGGACACATCGAAGGGTTATCCTGATACCAAAGCCTAACAAACCAGTTACCCCTGAAAATATGCGACCTATTTCGCTTACCTCTAACCTGGGTAAACTTTTAGAGCAAGTCATTCTTGCTAGACTTAACGGCCACATGGACGACACGGGTCAATACCCAGACTCAATGATTGGCTTTCGATCGGGCCTATTCCACGCAAGATGCCATGCTTCAACTCACAACCGATATTCTGGACCCCCTCATTCCTACACATACCAAAGCTGTCCTGGCAATAGACCTCAAAAAAAACATTTGATAACGTCAAACATGAAGCCATCCTAAATGCCCTGATAGAACTAAGGGTTGGCCAACGAACTTACAACTATATAAAGGCTTTCCTGCAAAACCGCACGGCCACCATGTGTGTAGACAATCTTCGTACACGCCGCTACACACTAGCTAACATAGGCACTCCGGCAAGGATCTGTGCTGTCCCCTTTCCTTTTTAACGCAGTAATTATTCCGCTTGCGCAGAAGCTACAGAAAAAATCCCCCATCTTGACCATACCCTTGTACGCAGATGATATTACTCTGTGGACTACATACGGATCGGATGCCCAAATCGAAGAGACATTACAAACAGCTGCAACTGTAATACAGGACGAGGTCACGAAGGTAGGCCTCAGCTGTTCACCAGAAAAATCAGAATTTTCTTGATTCCGCCAAAAGGTAACCGGAACCACATTTCCATCAAGATCTGCGTACAGGGTAGAGAGGTACCTCAGGTCCCTGCCATTCGCATCTTGGGGCTCTACCTGCAACAAGATGGGAAACATACCGAAACCATCAAACGCTTAAAGAGCACACTGGCAGCCACCACGCAGTTAATACGCAGAGTGACAGGTAAAGATCACGGCCTCCGAGAAGCAGATACTCTGCGAGTGGTACACGCATATACCATGAGCAGAGTGTTGCATTCTACACCTTACCTCAACCTTAATGTGACTGTAACCCAAACAGTAAACTCTATAATCAGGCAAGCCACCAAGGCAGCGCTCCGCCTCCCAAAAAGCACCAGTAATGAACGCCTGGCAGAGTTAGGTGTGCATAACACCATACAAGAGCTAACCGAGGCCCACCTACAGGCACAATATCTCCGACTGGCCAGCACACCTACCGGGAGACATATATTTTCAAAACTCCAAATTCGCATCCCCGCCAATCATGATTCCCTGAAGTCCCTACCCTAGGAAATTCGCGAAACATTCTGTATTCGACCGCTCCCCCCGTAACATGCACCCCGACCGAAACCGCGAGCGACGGAAGGCTAGAGCAGCAACCCTCCATAAAGCGTACGGCGGGGAACGGGATGCTGTGTGGGTAGATG
>JALIZH010024075.1:0-40682 GCA_030522465.1 Rhipicephalus appendiculatus
GATTCACTCCTTCACTTCTTCAAAGATATACCTAGCTTTAATGTTATATACCCAGGCAACCTCAGCACGGCTTCACAACAGAGGCAGCTGCTGAGGTAGTTCTTTCACCCAAGAGCACTGACCTCCAGGCCTTTGGGCTCAAAGGACTTGAAGAGGCACACGTGCTATTCACCGTTCATCACCATCCGGAAACATGATCACTCACCGCCCATTGAACAACCATTGACCACTTTACACGTCATCGCCATGATTTCACTGTACATAGATATACATCTCTGCAACACATTTCACATCATCATGATTTTATTGTACATATGTTTTACCCGCGCCACACCTGGCGCGTGGAATTTAAGGCTCCTCTACAACCAGTGACCGTCGTCATTATTTGCATATCTTTCCTTTTTTTGTCCCGTGACCTGGCGCTCTTTGGCCATCATTGGCCCTTGCGCCATAAAACACCATATATCATCATGAAATACCTGGTACTACTAGGGCATCATGAAAGCGTACAAAGCTTGGACTGATAACTGTCGCTTTCGAAAGATATATAATCGATAAACAATCGATGAAATCTAGCTCAAACATAAGGCTTGCATATGATATAGGGCCCACATGTTAAAGAATCTGCATGAAGAAAAAGGCTGGAAAATTGGTGGCGGAAAACTATAGGTACACACAGCCAATGAAAGAGACAGTGGATGTTTTAAGAATTCTATTTATTGATATTTGTTGAAACAGCACACAATGACACAATCACGCACACCCCGCAGGGGCGTCTGCGCGAGCAGGCGTTTGGTGTGTGGCGACACCACGGACCCGAGCTAACGGGGGGGGTTTCGACTCCCTCCCACGCCTAGCCGTGCGTGGCTTCGCCGTGTCCGGGGAAAAGGGGATCCTGGGGGGTTGAGCCGACGCCGGGTGATTGGACCTTTAAGGCCCCCCGGCGGAGGCAACACACCCCTTTGGCCCGTGCTTCACGTAGACGGCACCCCTGGGCTGACCCACCCAGGGGAAATCGGCAGTCGCCTTTTCCTGTCTCCTTCTCTCCCTACATCTTCGTCTTTCTCTCCCTTTCAATCTCTTCTGTCTTCTCCTCGCTTCCGTTTACTTCCTAGTTTTCCTGGCGGCGAGGGTTAACCATGTGTATCATATCCAGTCTTGGGTATATATATTTGGTTATAGCGACAGCGTACGGCTGGCGTCGTGCAGGCTTGCTCACAAGTCCAGCCGCGTCCCCCTTGTTGGGCTCCGTGGTGGGCGGTCGGCGCTGTTGCCGAACACACTAATTTTTTTATGGCTTCTCAAGCATCCGCCATCATTGATCGGTCTCGCAAAAAGAGGCCGCACCGAAGAAACTTTCCATTTCTCCACACAGACTATAGTAGGATTCCCAAAGTACCATGTCATCCACAGTGCAAACACACCCGCAAGAAAGCTGTCCCCATTTCTGGTCGCCAAATGCATCAAAGAAAAAATTGGACCAACATACAAAGCCTCAAAAATGTCGAGCGGTGACATCCTACTCGAACTAACCGAAAAAGAACAAGTGCAGAAGCTACTGGAACTAAACAGTATTGGTGAAGCAACAATTACAATTTCTGTCCACAGGTCCCTGAATACCAGCAGGGGAGTAATATCTGAAGACGACTTCTTAAACCTAAGTGATGAAAGAGCTCCTTAGAGGGGGTTTTCAAGACCAAGGAGTAATAAAAGTTCAGAGAATAGTCATCCGCCGCAACGACCAGGAAATCCCCACCAAACATGTCATTCTTACCTTTGGTACAAGTGAAATGCCCACCTCTCTTGTGGCTGGGTATGTGAAAATCAATGTCAGGCCGTACATCCCCAACCCTAGACGCTGTTTTAAATGCCAAAGATTCGGTCACGCATCCCCACACATGCAGAGGAAAAGAAACATGCGCCAAATGCAGCGCCAACGACCACACTTCCGAAAATTGCACATCATCGCCATTTTGCGTCAACTGTAAGGGAGATCACGCAGCGTACTCCCGTTCATGCCCATCATGGAAGAATGAAAAGGAAATCATCGCGTTAACAATCACAGAAAAGATCTCCTTCTACGAAGCGCGGAAACGGTTATCTCACCTTTTCCAGAGAAGTTACGCCGATGTGACGCAGTCGGGGGCAGCGTCACAAAGGCTTGAAACGCCCTCCGGGTCCGCACAAAGTGGTCCCGTTGTGACTCCTTCCGCCCCCTTGATGGAAGCAGCGTCCGCTGCTCCATCCATCTCAAGGGCCCGCCGACTCCGGTCTCGCTGGGCCCTAAAATCAATCGAACGCCAAGGCCTGAGACTCGCGTCTCAGCGCCGAGCTCTCGATCTTCCAGCGCCTCTGGCAAGGCGATGGAGGTCGATCCGAAGACCTCGGTGTCAACGACACCGAAGGACAACGCTCCCTGGAGCGCGCCAAACAGGAAAAGATACCAATAACCATGAAAAGCAAGCGATAACCAAAATGGTTATCGCATTCGTCTGTAGTCTCAGTTCTTAATAATGTCACCTATCATACTTAGTTTTATCCGAACAATCCCCACAAGTACATTTGCTTAATTTTACTTCATCATGGCTTTTATCGTACATTGGAATTGTAGAGGTTTAATTCATAATTTAGGTGACATAAAGGACATCATCAACAAGTTCTCACCAGTGGCTTTTTGCCTCCAAGAGACAAATCTTGGTGCACAACATGACCATTTCCTAAAGGGCTTTACAGTTGCCCGAAAGGACCGCGAACATTGCAACCGTCTTTCGGGAGGAGTAGCCATAGTTGTGCAGGGCAGCATTCCCACGCGAGATGTCCGAATAAACACATCTTTCGAGGCCGTAGCCGTCACCATTCTATCATACAAAACCATCACCATCTGCTCGCTGTATATTCCACCGCACACCCTTTTCACCACTAAAAACTTAGAAAATCTAGTGGAACAGTTACCAAAACCATTTATTTTAGTTGGGGATTTTAATGCTCATTCCACCCTTTGGGGTAGCGACAAAACTGATGCAAGAGGGCAGATCGTTGAAGATTTCGTTTTATCAAACGATATCTGCCTTTTAAACTCGGGTGCTTTTACATATTTTTCGCCAACATCACGCACTTTTAGTTGTTTAGATCTCGCTCTCTGCTCACCATGTCTGTTCGCCGATTTTAAACGTTATGGCGGACCAGCTGGCTGCATCGGCCCCACGAGAACACCGCCGATACGTCCATGCCCGTCCCTGCGCTTGACTTAAAACCTTTCCTTAAACAAAAGCTCAGAGCTTACTGGCAGAGCACATGGGATAGGCAGACACAAAATAAACTACACGTTATCAAGCCGCACCTTGGTAATTGGCCGCAAGTGTCAAAGTCACGCCGCACAGAAGTTACACTTACAAGGCTAAGAACAGGACATACACACAGTACACATACATACCTTCTGTCCGGTGGTGATCCACCTCTGTGCGATAAATGTGGTGGATCACTCACTGTCCTGCACATACTTATTCAATGCAGTGAATTAGAGTCTATTAGAAAAAAGCACTTTCCATTAGCCTACAAAGAACAAATCCCACTGCACCCGCGCATGTTCATCGGCGAAGAACCGATTTTTAAATATGAGTCATTGTTTGCTTTTTTAAAAGATATTCATAGCTTTCACATCATATATCGAGGAAATCCGTAGCACGACCTCTCAACAGAGGTTGTTGCTGCAGGTAGCTACTCGCAGAAGCACCTGCTTCCCAGCCTTTGGCCTCAAAGGCCTGGAGGAGGCACTCGTGCTCTTTACCGATCGCTTACTTGTATATACCATGGTCATTATAATTCACTCCACACCCATAGATCACATCACATATCACTGCCATAATTTTATACCCTATACACACCTTTTACGCTTGTTTATAGCGCGTGATTTTAGGCCCCTATACAGCCGTAATACACCCTGTCATCGCAATCATTGGTCAACGTTTACATCGCATAAATGACATGGCGCTCTTTGGCCACTCATGGCCCTTGCGCCACAAAACCCCATTAATCATCATCATCATCATCACGCACTTTTAGTTGTTTAGATCTCGCTCTCTGCTCACCAAGTCTGTTCACCGATTTTAAATGGGAAGTCCTTGGAAAATCATATGGTAGCGACCACCAACCCGCCATCATCAAACTCATGCCATCGTATCAAACACTCGCCACCAAGCCACGCCGGTGGAAATTGCAACTCGCAAACTGGCAGCTTTTTACGCATCACGCAAAGCTCGAGCACATTTTCTCACCCGAACTTTCTGTTCAGGAACTCAATAGAAAGTTCATTGACGCTATCATCTCAGCGGCGGAAAAGGCGATACCCCAATCATCTGGCATTGTGCGCAAAAGTTAAATCCTTGGTGGACAGATGAGTGCACCGAAGCCAAAAAACAGCAAAACAAGGCATGGGGAACCCTACGAAGGTACCCGACTTATAGCAACCTCATAAGTTTTAAACAGGCAAAAGCCAAAGCACGATACATCCGAAGGCAGGCAGAAA
Organism: Rhipicephalus appendiculatus; assembly: GCA_030522465.1. Classification (NCBI taxonomy): domain Eukaryota; kingdom Metazoa; phylum Arthropoda; class Arachnida; order Ixodida; family Ixodidae; genus Rhipicephalus; species Rhipicephalus appendiculatus. Next base: position 4,526 of record JALIZH010024075.1, read on the forward strand.
AGAGTTCTTGGCACAAATACATATCATCCATTAATAGTTCAGCCACATCTAAACATATCTGGGATCAGGTGAGGGAAGTTCAGAGGAGAATACTCATCATACACAATACCACTGCTTACAAGTCCAGACACACAAACAACACTAGAAGACCAGGCCAACCTTTTAGGCGAACACTTTTACGATGTATCATGCTCAGCGAATTACACCGATGCATTCCTTAAGTACAAAGAAACGGCTGAAAAACAAAAACTCCCCACTGCTAGCGCCTCAGATGAATGTTACAACCATCCTCTCACACTACACGAATTAAATAGGGTACTTTCCGCCGGTAAAAAAACGGCAACAGGGCCTGACCGGGTACACTACACAATGTTGGCGCACCTGTCCCAAGCATCGGCGGAGGCTCTTCTCCAATTCTTCAACAAAATATGGGAATCCGGCATAATGCCTGAAGACTGGAAAAATGCGATAGTCATACCTCTCTTAAAACCTGGTAAACCCCCCAACATCCCCGAGCAACTACAGGCCGATTGCATTAACAAGTTGTCTGGCAAAAACATACGAGAGCATTATAAACATAAGACTCACCTTCATTCTTACATCAACACAGCTTATAGACTCACACCAGTGTGGATACAAAAAAGGCTGTTCTACCACTGACCATCTAGTTAGACTGGAACACGAAATACGAGATGCATTTCTACACAAACAGTACTGTCTCGCAGTTTTCTTCGACTTAGAGAAGGCATATGACACGACGTGGCGATACGGGATTCTTAGAGACCTTGCAGACATGGGGATTCGTGGAAGAATGCTAAACTGCTTATGTGATTTCCTTTCTAATAGAACATTTCAAGTACGTCTCGGCACAGTACTCTCTCGAGTATTTGTCCAAGAAAATGGCGTGCCACAAGGTTGCATTTTGAGTACAACACTCTTCATAGTCAAAATGAACTCCATCAACAAGGTCATACCTCCCACAGTCATGCACTCCATCTACGTTGACGATCTTCAGATCGCCTGTCGGGCCTCCAGCCTATCATCCTGTGAAAGGCAACTGCAAATAACAAGCAATAAGCTTACAAAATGGGCTGACCAAAACGGTTTTCGTTTCTCGGCACAAAAAACTACCGCAGTTCTTTTCACGCAAAAACGTGGATTGTACCCTGACCCTGCTCTTAAACTAAACAACACGGAAATTCCGGTAAAACAAGAATACAAATTCTTAGGAGTTACATTTGACCAAAAACTCAACTTCCTTTCCCATATAAACGCACTAAAAGTTAAGGCTAATAGAGCACTCAACCTTCTGAAAGTGTTATCCCATAAACACTGGGGTTCCGATCGACTCTGCCTGCTGCGCATCTACCGTTCCATCGTGCGCAGTATTTTAGATTATGGTTGTATCATCTACGGATCGGCACGGGGGTCTTACATTCGGCGTCTTGACCCTGTGCACAATCTCGGCCTACGTCTATCTAGTGGTGCTTACCGAACATCGCCTGTGCAAAGTCTATACGTAGAATGCAACGAGCCTTCTCTGTGTCATCGAAGAGCATTACTAACCTTGTCATATGTTTTAAGAATAAGGTCGTCACCTGAACACATCTGCTACGACATTGTCACAAAGTGTAATTCACGCTTACACTACATTAACAAACCGAACTTAATCAAGCCGCTTGTCTTGCGTTTCGAGGAATACTGCCGGACGTATGTCATATCTGAAGAAGCACTTGATGTCGCCATAAAACCACCGAGACTACCGCCATGGCTGGATCTGGCGCAACTTTGCGATATATCTTTAAGCCATCTAAACAAAAAATCCACCCCACCAGAACATTTAATTCAGGAATTCCGTGCACTTCAAGACAAATATCGAGATTACACTGAATTTTACACAGATGGATCGAAAACAAAAAACCATGTGGGTATAGGAATCGTGACAGGGGAAAGCGCAGTTAGTGTGAGAGTACCTCATTTTATCTCTATTTTTACAGCAGAAGTTTACGCTTTATATGAAGCTGTTCGAAAAATCATCGATAGCAAACACGAGAAAGCAATCGTATATACAGATTCCTTAAGCGCACTTAAAGCTCTACACATCAAATCCGAGTGCGAGCCATTAGTTGGTGACATCTTAAACATGGTACTTTTAAATAGCGGGGTAACTTCTATACGTTTCTGCTGGGTCCCAAGTCATGTTGGGATACCTGGCAACGAAAAAGCAGATGAGTGCGCCTTTTTAGCAGTTCACAAAACACTTACAAAAATAAAAGTTCCCTTAAGAGACAGCCAGAGAACAATCCGTCTAGCGCTGTTAGCAAAATGGCAACAACACTGGGACTTGTGCACGAGCAATAAGCTCCATCTGGTGAAGCCGATACTGGGTGAATGGAAGAACTGCCGTCACCAAGAACGGTTTATCGAAGTTGTGTTATGTCGACTGCGCATTGGACACACACACTTGACACACAACTTTTTGCTCGCAAAGGAAGAACAACCAACATGTGAAAAATGCCAAGAACCGTTAACACTTATGCATATCCTAATCACATGTCCCAACATTGAAACACAGAGACAAAAACATTTCAGCAAACTATACAAACAACACGTACCTTTACACCCTGCTTTGTTTCTAGGAGATGACCCTATAGTACCTCTGCCTGACGTGCTAAGCTTCCTGAAAGAATGTAATTTGTTGAATAAGCTTTAAAAGTTCATCATTTCAGCGTCCATTCCTTAACGTCTTGTGTCTGGCGCAGCATAGCCTCAGCTGCTTTTGCGCCATAAAAAACCAAACTAACTAACTAACTAACAATCACGCACATGTAAAAATGACCCAAACACAAGCTCTAGATTGTATTTGCGGATATGGTGTGTTATTGTGTCGTTTGTGCGCTACTTCATCAAACATCATGGCTCATCAACTAGCCCATCAGTAAATATTAAACAATTTATTGGTTCATACATTCATTTAAACTACAAAATGACGAAAAAGGCAAGAGTCACGGCTAGATGGCGCGAGCTACCACCCAAACAGAAGGGTTACGTTTACCTACATGCATCCACTTAAGCTTGTCTACATACATCCATTTGTCAATGGAGAATAAAACCAGAGTTCTTCACACACACTAGTTGCGAAACTGCGTTCCAAATCCAAAACCCGTACCAATTTCGCGGATAAGGTGAAGAGAAGAGATTACAAATTATCGCGTCATTTAGAAGCAGCAATACGAAACGAAATTTTTGCAGCAATATCCCTGGGTGCGCTCATCAAAAGCTGCTCAACACAACGCATACGTTGCTGCAAGCGTAGTTTAGTTGTTTCTTTCAACGACAGATGACGCAAAAATCAGCCAAGTACTTAAATTTTGGCCAGTGGCGAATTCCGATTTGGATACATGGGTTCTACGGGGAGTTTCGCAACTCATAATATTTATTATACCAGGACAGAGAGAAGCCGGTGTCCCGGTATCTTGCGGTTCGTGTTCTGATAAGAGTCGGTTGCATGTTCGCACCTCCTATTGTAAATGTAATCAGTAAAAAGCTTGGTGACTCAAGTTATTGCCTTATTGGAATGGGGACGATCCTAACATCCAATCATACATTTTATCGTTTTTTTTTTGTGGCCGTCACGTATGCCGTAATGTGATCACAGCAACAGGCCTGTAGGATAGTGCATGAATGCGCTGTGGAATTAATATTGAGTACCAACGCCATGCCTCCTGAACGTCGTTATCGCCGTTACCTGGAACCGGATTCGTCGTCGCACAAAGTGCCCAGACAGACTGTGTGGAGCCAGCGAAAGCAACGACCGCCTGCAACGCCTGCTGCCTCTTCAACGGTGAGTTATGCTGCATTTTCTAGCGTTACGCGGCACCACGGTGTTTATCCGTGTAATGCCATCATCTTGTGCGCCCGAACGTCGCGGTTTTTTCCTTGTCTGTGCACGCATTGAGCTAATGTGTATTGTTATTTTATTTTTGGCCTCTCTCCATATCGTTAATGCTAAGACGTGTTGCGAGGCGTTAGCTACTTTCGTGGTCACTTCCGATAAGAACGAAACAGTTTACTTCGCCGCTCATGAAACTGTTGCTGGACGGTAGTGGTTTCCTTTGAACTGGCATGAAAGTCTCCTGGTTTATCATGGCAATTTGGGTCGGTTGACGCGCTATTATATTTGGTTGAACGTGCAAAGGAAGAACAACCAACGTGTGAAAAATGCGAAGAACCGCTAACACTTATGCACATCCTAATCACATGTCCCAACATTGAAACACAGAGACAAAAACATTTCAGCAAACTATACAAACAACACGTACCTTTACACCCGGCTTTGTTTCTAGGAGATGACCCTATAATACCCCTGCCTGACATGCTAAGCTTTCTGAAAGAATGTAATTTGTTAAATAAGCTTTAAAAGTTCATCATTTCAGTGTCCTTTCCTTAACGTCTTGTGCCTGGCGCAGCATAGCCTCAGCTGCTTTTGCGCCATAAAAAACCAAATTAACTAATCAGCGCAGACGTGTGTGGACCTATTTTTGTCCCGCTCCTCTGCCGCGCTGTACGGTCAACCAAAGTCTCACGGCAGAGAGAGAGAGATAAAATTGATTGAACAATAAGATATTCTTTTGGGGGGGGAGTCTTAGTCGAGGGCCCCACTGGCCTTGGCCGCCCATTCAATGGATGGATGGATGGATGCTATGAGCGTCCCCTTTATAACGGGGCGGTGACATGTCTGCCACCAGGCTCGAAAAAAAACTTTCTTTTTTATGGTGGCCTAATGCCTTATCTACATTGATTAAATCTATGTTATTACAGCAAAGAAAAATATAAGTTCACGGTCCATCTCTCTGCTTCTTAAGGCAGAATGACCTTATTTTCCCCCTTCATTTTTGTCCTTTATCTCTACTTTTCTGCCACCAATACTCTAACCGTCTCTTACTTATTTCTATCGCGGACGTGTTCAGCTTTCCATTGTTGTCCCTAAAACCCAAGGCTTCATGTGACTCGTGTCCACACGTATATCTGGGTGGATATCGCCACATTCAATCAGTGCATGTTCCATCGTTTCCTTAGTTCCCCCACAGCATGTACATTGTTCTTCTTCGTTACAGAATCTCGCTTTATAGCTACGCGTTCTAAGGCAACCCGACCTTGCCTCAAACAGTAAAGCGCTTCCCCTTGAATTATCATAAAACCTCTCCCTCCTTATTTCGTTTTTTCCCTTTCGGTAGTCACTGAGAGCCGGCTTCTTTTCCATCGCTGTCATCCAATAAGTCCTCTCCGCCTCTCTGACTTTTCGCTTAATGCTCCTTGTTGCCATGTCGCCCACACTGCTAGCCGTATATTTACTGGTGAGCCTCCTAGTTCTTTTTCTCCACTGCGTGTCGACGCTTTTTTCTATACAAATACCTGAGAACCTTCCCTGCCCATCTACTCTCCTTCATTTTCCGCAGCCTCTCTTCAAATCTAATTTTGCTCTGAGCTTCCCTCACTTCAAAACCTGCCCATCCCATATCACCCTTTACAGCCTCATTTGTCGTCTTCCCGTGAGCGCCCAACGCGAGGTGTCCCACAGTCCTTTGATTTACATCCATTCCAGATTGCACCTCTGACTTCATGCACACCACTGAGTTCCCAAATGTAAGCCCCGGAACCATCACACCCTTCCACAGCCCTCGAAGCACCTCGTACCTATTGTATCCCCATAACGCTCTGTGCTTCATGATTGCAGCATTCCTCTTTCCCTTTGTTACCGATGCTTTCTCTTGTACCTCCATATATCTATCCACCTCATTTACCCACACTCCGGAGGTACTTGTATTCGCTTACCCTCGGTATTTCTTGGCCCTGTATTAAGACCGCATGGTCTTCGTGATCATTGAATACCATCAATCCACATTTTGTTGCACTAAAACCTAGTCCTAGAGCCTCGCCCTCCCTTCCGCATATATCTGCCAGCCGCTGTATATCATTGTGATAATATGCGATGCGAGGGACGCGAAACCGAAACTGATGAACGAAAATGATGTGCCGTGCGGTGGCAAAGTGCGATTGGGCGCGTATGTGCCGTGCGGGGCCGAAGAAGACGACGTCGGCACCCTCGTGAAGCGCGGCCTCGAGGGTGCGAGACCCGTGCCTTCGGCAGTGCGTGACGGTCGTGTTCCAGGCCGAGCGGTGTTCGTGGCCGAGCAGGACTCCGGCTGGGCGACTGGCCCAGGGACCAGGCGGTGCGTGGTGGTTCCCGTTCCTGAGACCGGCGACCGAGCAAACGAGGCCTGCTTTCCAGCTGGGCGACTGGCCCAGGGAGCGGGCGAGGTGCCGCTGCCCGCGCTGCCGTCCACAGCGGTTGCTCGAGTCCCCGCTGTGGGCCACCGTTACTGCTGCCGTCACACGGGCTGGCGCGTCCTCGGTGTGCTGCCGGGACGAGACGCGGAGGCCGTGTGCTGCTGCTGAGCGACCAGCCCATAAGCACTCCTACTGCTGCTGTAGCGGCAGAGGGCCGGAGCATGACGAGGGCCGACCCACATTGAGGGCTGCCGACGAGCCAGGCGGCGCACCGTCCCAAACGAGCAAGGCGGCGCACCGTCCCCGAGCGAGCGGCGTCGGCGTCCACGTCCATCACACGGCGAGAAACTTATCGAACAAACAATCAGTGCAAGGTTGCATGTGTTTTGTAGCTCGCGTGTCCTATGTAGAGTGTCAGTGTATATTTGTCCATGTGGGGAGTTGTAATATAAGTGTGAACGTGTTTTTGTGCACTGGCGTACTGTCGTGATCTTTCTGGAGCGATCCTGCCCCAATAACAACATCACAAACTGGCGAGCCTGCCAGGATTCGCTCGTTAAATCAGTGAAAGAAGACAGTTCACTCGAGTGCAGACACACGTTCATACTGCACCATGGACGCACTAGAGAAACTCACTGCTATAGGGCTCCAACTAGGGTTCTCGGGTGCAGAGCTGAACAAATGGATTGAGGCCCAACAGGCTAAGTTAAGGGATGAGCGTGCCGAGGAACGAGATGCAGCAAAGGAAGCTGATGAGAGGCAGCGTGAGATTCTGCAGCTAAAGCTAAAGCTTCAGGAAGGAGCTAAGAATATGCCAGTAGCAGCGACTGACGCTTTGCCTGCGCCCAGCACCTCCTCACCCATCAATCCGCAGAAGCTACTGCCTTTGTTCGACGAGAAGCGCGATGATTTGCACGCTTATCTTCAGCGATTCGAGCGCGTAGCGACAGGGCAGGATTGGCCGCAAGAAAAATGGGGTCTTGCAGTAAGCATGTGCCTGAGTGGTGACGCGTTAACTGTAATCGGTCGTATGACTGCCGCCGATTCGCTTGACTACCAGAAGGTAAAGAAGGCTCTACTGCAGAGATTTCAATTCACGGCTCAAGGCTACCAAGAAAAGTTTAGGAAAGCGCGAGCAGCAGATGGCGAGACTGGACGACAGTTCGCAGCAAGAGTCACCAGCTACTTCGACCATTGGATCGACATGGCTAACGTGCCCAAAACCTTTGATGGTCTAAGGGATCACGTGATCGCTGAGCAATTTTTGCGTTCTTGCCATCCGAAGCTCGTTGTTTTCTTAAAAGAGCGAGAATGTAAGTCGCTAGATGAACTCGCTAGCTTCACCGATCGCTTTCTCGAGGCACAGAATCTGCCTAATCTAGGGAAAAGTCCCGAAGGCGTGAAGGATTCCGGTGCTAAGCCTACCGAAACGTCGCGGAAACCACAACTCAAGTGCATCCTGTGCCATCGTTTCGGACATCTAGCTCCTGATTGCCGCACTCCCCCTAAGCAGATGCTAAAGTGCAAGTTGTGTGGTAAGACGGGACACGCAGCTGAAACTTGCCGAAACCAGCATGGGGACAACAAACCGAGTTCTTCCTGTGCATGTACCGAATCGGAATCTACCCGGGCTCGTCCTAGGAAGCCGTCCAAACGTCCAGAAAGGAAGATTCCTTGCCCGCGTCGCCACGACGACGAGAATGGGCAGGACGCCACACGTTTCCTAGTCGACGGGATGCCCGTGGTCCAAGGTCGACTGCTAGGAAGACAGGTTCGAGTACTACGCGACACGGGATGCAACACGGCAATCGTCCGACGGGAACTTGTTCCTGATGTCTGCTTGACCGGCAAGAAGATCAGCGTCGCTCTGCTAGACGGGTCAACTAGCCATCTCCCGGAAGCGGTTGTGCAAGTCAACACGCCGTACTTCACAGGGATGCTGAAAGTGGCTTGTATGGATCAACCACTATATGACCTTGTGCTGGGAAATCTTCCAGGCGTCAGAGGACCGTATGACCCAGACTCTGACTGGAAGCAGGCGGCTCGTACCCAGGTGGATGAGTTACCGGTGGAAGCTCATACCACCAAGTCACCTGGCAACTCATCCATTTCTTCAAGCGTGGTGAAAGCCAAGTCCAAGCAACAAGGGCAAGACACGATCAAGCCGTTGTACGTCTCCACATCTCTCTTACCAGACGTCACAAGAGCACAACTTGTCGAGGAGCAGCGAAAGGACCCGACCCTGAAAGCTATCTTTGCTAAGATCAACAGAGAGTTTAAATCAGGGAAGGGCCACAGCTACAAGATCATTGAGGACAAAGGACTGTTTTATTGTCACTATCGCCTTGCAAATGGTAGAACGTTTAAGCAAGTGGTCACTCCGAAAGCGTTCCGGCAAGGCATACTGGACATTGCCCATGGGAGCATCATGGCAGGACACCAGGGCATCAAAAGGACCACTGATCGTGTCCTGGAAGAATTCTATTGGCCTGACCTCAACGGAGACGTGAAGCGCTTTGTTAAGTCTTGCGACAAGTGCCAGAGAACAACCCCTAAAGGGAAAGTCGGAGTCGCACCACTAGGCAACATGCCTCTTATCCGGACACCGTTTGAAAGGGTCGCGGTTGACCTAATCGGCCCATTTTCTCCAAGATCGGACCATGGGAACCGATATGTGCTGACCCTTATTGATTTTGCGACACGTTACCCTGACGCTGTTGCACTGCCCGCGATCGATGCAGTTCACGTTGCGGAAGCATTGATAGAGATTTTTTTCTCGCATCGGCTTGCCAAAGGAAATGGTCACTGACCAAGGGGCAAGTTTTACCTCAGAATTGATGAAAGAGGTTAGCAGACTTCTCTCTGTGAAGCTGCTAAAGACGACCCCATATCATGCGATGGCGAATGGGCTCGTGGAGAAGTTTAATGGCACCCTGAAAACAATGCTCAAGAGAATGTGCCAAGACCGACCGTCACCAACAACGGTTTATCGAAGTTATATTATGCCGACTTCGCATTGGACACACACACTTGACACACAACTTTTTGCTCGCAAAGGAAGAACAACCAACGTGTGAAAAATGCCAAGAACCGTTAACACTTATGCATATCCTAATCACATGTCCCAACATTGAAACACAGACAAAAACATTTCAGCAAACTATACAAACAACACGTACCTTTACACCCTGCTTTGTTTTTAGGAGATGACCCTATAGTACCTCTGCCTGACGTGCTAAGCTTCCTGAAAGAATGTAATTTGTTGAATAAGCTTTAAAAGTTCATCATTTCAGCGTCCATTCCTTAACGTCTTGTGTCTGGCGCAGCATAGCCTCAGCTGCTTTTGCGCCATAAAAAACCAAACTAACTAACTAACTAAGAGAGGCCTCGATCTTGGGATAGGTGCCTCGCCCCACTGCTCTTCGCATATAGGGAAGTCCCACAGGCAAGCCTCGGGTTCTCTCCGTTCCAACTTATTTACGGTCGCCACGTCCGAGGACCTCTGACCGTTCTGAGAGAACTATGGACGAACGAAGGCCTCGACTCAGAAACCCGGACGACATACACCTATGTTTTCGACTTGCGCAATCGCCTCGAAGAGACGTGCAAGATAGCCCATGAACAGCTGGAGAAGGCTCGTGCCAAGCAGAAAACCTATTACGACAGGAAAAGTCGCCCTAGAAGATTATGCTCAGGTGACAAGGTTTTAATTCTCCTGCCGACTGACTCCAACAAGCTTTTAATGCAGTGGAAAGGGCCGTTCCACGTCATCGAACGGAAAAATGATGTTGATTACGTCATCGATGTGTCCGGGAAGAATAAGATTTTCCATATAAACATGCTCAAAAAGTACGAAGAGCGTGAGCCTACAAAACCACAACAGGCATCAGTCGTTGCAGAAATCAGCGAAAACTTCGCCGAAGAGGAGGAGGAAGTAAAAGAAATGCCAATGTTGAGCCTGTACCGCACACAGTTCAGCACGGATGTCAAGCTATCCGCGCACCTCACTGCTGAACAAGTTCAAAGTGTGCAGGCACTTTTCAAAGAGTATGCGGACATTTTTTCTGACTTACCAGGAAAAACGGCGCTCGTAGATTGTTCGCTACGTCTAACCTCCGATAAGCCCGTCCACGTTCCGCAGTACCCGATTCCCCTTGCCTTGCAAGAAAACGTGGAAAAAGGAAGCGCAAGAGATGCTGAAACTTGGCATTATTGAGCGGTCTAAGTCACCATACCACGCTCCCATCGTCGTGGTGAAAAAACCGGACAACACGATTCGCTTGTGCATAGACTTTCGGGAATTGAACAAGATTCTGGTTCCTGATTGTGAACCAATACCCCGTATCGATGTAGTGCTTGCACTTGTGGGACAAAAGCAGTTGTTCTCCAAGTTCGATTTCACGAAAGGGTACTGGCAAGTACCGATGGATCCCAGGAGTCGCGAAAAAACTGCTTTCTCCAGTATGTCCGGACTGTACCACTTTCTCTACATGCCGTTTGGCATTAAAACGGCGCCCGCAGTATTCGCGCGCCTTATGAGATCTGTGCTGGGTGGTGTCGACAACGTTCACCATTATTTCGACGACGTCATCATTGCGACCGATACTTGGCAAGAGCACATTGACACCCTCAAACAAGTTTTTGACCGAATCAAGCAAGCTCACCTCACCATAAAGCCAAGTAAATGTGAAATAGGAGAGCACAGCATATCATTCTTGGGGCATCGAATCGGGAAGGCTACAGTGGAGCCGCTTCTCAAAACGCTCGACAAGATTCTGGCCGCGAAACGACCTACCAACAAGAAAGCAGTGCAGTCGTTCCTGGGTCTGACCGGCTATTACAGAAAGTTTATACCTCACTACGCTGAACTGACCAAGCCGCTTACGGACCTCACCCGGAAGGGACAAAGGCACACTGTTTCATGGGGAGTACCTCAAGAGGAAGCGTTTACAACACTCAAGAAGAAGCTCAGTGATGCTCCCATCCTCCTGGCTCCCGACCTCTCGAAGGAGTTCGTTCTTCGCACGGATGCCTCCAACACAAGCCTGGGCGCAGTATTACTCCAGATGGGGGAAGACCAAGTGCTTCACCCAGTTGCTTACGCAAGTCGTAATTTACTGCCCCGAGAAACCCGTTACTCAACAATCGAACGGGAATGTCTTGCACTTGTTTGGGCAGTGCAGAAGTTTCATATTTACCTTTATGGCAAACCTTTTGTCATTCAGTCAGATCACCAGCCATTGCAGTATTTAAATTCCGCCAAACACGTGAACAACCGAGTGTTGAGGTGGAGTCTCCTCATGCAGGAGTATTCTTTTTCGGTGCATTACATAAAGGGTTGCGACAATGTTGGAGCCGACTACTTGAGTCGCGCATAACTGCCGTACAGGTAGCAATGTGGCTTGTTATACCAATAGCCCACAGCCGTGAATTAGTTGGCTCGTACCCACTCGTACTGTAGTCCCTAACTGAACTGTTTACAGTGCTCTGTAGAATTCGGTCACTGTGTCCATGTGAACACTCAGGCCAATTTACAGTGCAGATATTATTTGTTTCGCCCCACGCCCTTGTGCTAGAATAGTTGTGAACAACTTTCTGAAAAAAGGGGGTGATGTGATAATATGCGATGCGAGGGACGCGAAACCGAAACTGATGAACGAAAATGATGTGCCGTGCGGTGGCAAAGTGCGATTGTGCGCGTATGTGCCGTGCGGGGCCGAAGAAGACGACGTCGGCACCCTCGTGAAGCGCGGCCTCGAGGGTGGGGAGACCCGTGCCTTCGGCAGTGCGTGACGGTCGTGTTCCAGGCCGAGCGGTGTTCGTGGCCGAGCAGGACTCTGGCTGGGCGACTGGCCCAGGGACCAGGCGGTGCGTGGTGGTTCCCGTTCCTGAGACCGGCGACCGAGCAAACGAGGCCTGCTTTCCAGCTGGGCGACTGGCCCAGGGAGCGGGCGAGGTGCCGCTGCCCGCGCTGCCGTCCACAGCGGTTGCTCGAGTCCCCGCTGTGGGCCACCGTTACTGCTGCCGTCACACGGGCTGGCGCGTCCTCGGTGTGCTGCCGGGACGAGACGCGGAGGCCGTGTGCTGCTGCTGAGCGACCAGCCCATAAGCACTCCTACTGCTGCTGTAGCGGCAGAGGGCCGGAGCATGACGAGGGCCGACCCACATTGAGGGCTGCCGACGAGCCAGGCGGCGCACCGTCCCAAACGAGCAAGGCGGCGCACCGTCCCCGAGCGAGCGGCGTCGGCGTCCACGTCCATCACACGGCGAGAAACTTATCGAACAAACAATCAGTGCAAGGTTGCATGTGTTTTGTAGCTCGCGTGTCCTATGTAGAGTGTCAGTGTATATTTGTCCATGTGGGGAGTTGTAATATAAGTGTGAACGTGTTTTTGTGCACTGGCGTACTGTCGTGATCTTTCTGGAGCGGTCCTGCCCCAATAACAACATCACAATCATCTTGACTGTCCGCAAATAAGACAATATCGTCAGCATAAAATAGACCTGGAAGCTTCTGCTCAACCATCGCGCCTGCCTGTTTGTGTGACAGATTAAATCCAATGTTGCTCCCTTCTAGCGCTTTTTCCATCCTCACCATGTACAGCATGAATAACAATTCAATCTGAGCGAGAAACGGCGCGCTAGACGGGACGAAAAGATACGACGAAGCACACAGACACAGCGCTGTCTGTGTGCTTCGTCTATCTTTTCGTCTCGTCTAGCGCGCTATTTCTCGCTCAGTATGTACCAACTGGCCCGCAAACAATCAGTGTTGCATTCAATCTGGTCGTCAGCGCTTGCTGGTCGGCCAGGTCTGAAGCTGGACAGTCTCGCTTCCCAGTGCTCCAACGCGTGTGTTGGTGTCATGTCTGTGTGTCAGGTGTGGGGGGTGTTTAGAGCAGCCCCAGCTAATGTGATAGTGTCCGAACGTGTTATTGGGGGAGTTGGTGCTTGCTAAGAGACATAATGCAGCGCTAAAACACAATCATTAAGAGAGAGAGACAAGACGACTGGACAGGCGCTATACTCGCAACTTTAATCGAGACTACGAAGGTGTGGCACATATGTTTTTAGGTATGTCGACGACTTTTCAATTGTGATGAACAGCACGTGTAGTTTTAATGTTTCCAGAGGTCAACAAGGTTTTGTATGTTTTCAAAGTAAATGGCAATGGCCTTACTTTTACCCATGAGATCCCCACTGGAAATACCATAGTTTTTAGATTTTAGCGTAACATTTTCAAAGGATCACGTTTGCTGGTGCTATATGCCGAGAGCAAAAAAAAAAAAAAAACTGCCGCACAATCTCCCCACTCTGAAGTAGTGAAGACTGTGTCTGGGATCCTCTTTCAGGAAGTCTTGCGAGCACAACATGCGGGATAGCTTTGTTAACCTATTGGCTTGATTATCAAAAGCCGGTTACCCTCATCTGGATCATTGCTATTGTGGTGGGTTCCCTGCACCGCAAGCTAAAACAGGGGAGCTAAATAGAGGCTACAGCTGGTGAGCGGAGCGGCCGACTGCAGTAGTATTGCCTTATGTGCAAAAGGTGAGCCATAACTTGAAAAAAGTGGCTCACAGGTACGATCTACCTGCGGTATTTTCCGCACCCAAGAAGCTGGCCCAATCGTGTCCCCGCAATCATGGGCGCCTCCAAGGCGGGCTGCCAGGTCAATCGCACCACCCGATACTCTCGGTGTCCGACGGGGGTGCTGTATGACCTACCCATAACTTGCGGGAAGTTCTACGTAGGAAAAATGGGCAGATGCGTTAATGACTGCATGAGGGAGCACTCAAACAACTTAATGAAGGATTTTACCGCGCGCCTTTCGGTGCATTGCCAAGACCTGTTCTTGTGAGCCGAGATTTAATGTGAGGATCCTCGGCAGAAGCAAAAACAAAATGGCGCATGAACTTCTCGAGGCATTCCATATAAAAAAGAAAAACTAGTGATTGCGGTCAGTCAGACGTCTGTCTATCTGTATAACGCTGAACACAGCTTTATTTATTTATTTATTTGAAATACCCTCAGTAACATACAGTATATTGTAGAGGGGGTGGGGCAAAAACACTATTATTTGTAACACAAAACAACGCCATGTTGCAAGCTGACTGTTAATTGTATCGAAGTTCCCTCTCCTGTAATCTCTAATAGCTTTAAAACGGTTGCGTGATTGTGATAATGATAGAGTAATCGAAAAATATCGAACATCGTGATCGGTAAGTCCTGGTGAGTGAACCACAGAGGAGACGAAATGGGTAGATAACGTGAGGACCAAGTCGAAGAGAGATGACTTAGTTTTTTGTTACGCGTGTAGGTGAACTGACTATCTGGTGCAAGCTGAATTCAGCGCATGATTCAATGAAACGATTAGCTTCCGATTAAGAAGGTGATGAAAATGGACATGATCCTGACTAACAGATACTCTGGGAAATTGAAGTCACCCGTGATAATTATCTCGGCAGCTGGAAACTGAACTGTCACTTGGTTGAGGCAGTCGTACAGGCTGTCGCAAAATGACTGAACACTTGATGATGGTGCGTGGCAACAAACTCCGGTGACAACTTTTTTTAAATTAACATTCGGACAACACCATACAGATTCAATGTCGCACTTTATTGGGATAGAAAAGACTTGTTAACAGCCAGCTGAACACCGCCGCCTGTAGTGTTTGCGTGGTCACGTCGGTAAATGTTAAGATTTATTACATAGAGCGAGTTCGGAGTTCGATACTTATGAAGTTAGCCATCTTTCGGTTAGAGCAATATCGGCTTCACAGTCATCTACTAGGCTGCACAGTTCACTGTTCTTCGACAAGTAACTCTGAATGTTAGTTAGCAATACCGATATTACTGTTCTTTTTTTTAACAGGACACTTGCCCTTCACGTTATTCTATCGACGTGCAGCCGACACCGCGCGGGCAAACCTTAAATAGCTTCTTGAAATCTTTGGCTTGATACGCCCCCTATGGCCTGTGCGATTTTGACGATGCGTCTGCGCATTGGGATTTCTATACATGTGCCCATAGGTCGGCAGACTCACTCACGAGTCGACTAACTCACTCACTCACTCAGATCAAGTCATGAGTCTGAGTGAGTCCGGCTGAGCGAAATGTTGGTGAGTTTCAGTCTCGGTGAGTCCACGTTGAGAAAAAGTTTCCCAAAATTTTTGCTGACCCAAAATTTTTGCTATGTGCCACACCTTCGTAATCTCGATTAAAGTTGTGAGTAGCGCCTGTTCTGTCGTCCTGTGTCTCTCTTCTTTGTGATTGTGTTTTAGCCTTGCGTTATGTCTCGTTAAAGTCTGTCTGCTTGCGGTGTGTGTTGGGGGGGGGGGGGGAGTGTATGTACAGTAAAAGTTTGTTCTTGTTGTCTTCAGTTCTTGTTGAAGACACAATAACAAACAAAGAAAGATGATGTCACTTTCGCTTTACTTTTATTTACTTAACATAAAAAGAAACTAGCCACACAGGCAGCACTATGCCACGCAGACGAACAGCACGAGCGTCTCTTCTCATTTACGTCGTCTTGTTCTTCCAATATAGTTCAGGAGTGCTTAATTTTGGGCTAGTTGGAATAGCATACTATATTTTTTTTCACGCACTCAGAGCCACACACAACCACAAACTAATTTGCTCTAACAACTGAAGCTCTAACAACATTTATACTTGCGAGCATCAACCACGTGTGTACCTCCGCAGAGAGTCAAGGAACATTCTTTTTTTGACAAAGCAACCGACTGGGAGCTGACGCACGTGGCCCCTTCTTTGATTATTGCGTGTGCCTCTATCTCTTGTGTTTTTATCCTTATGGTGGCTGATTATGGGGCAATCTGCAAAGAGTTGTGAGCACTCGCAGTCATTACAGTGTATCGATAAGTGCCCATCCCTGTACCGTGCAACATTTTGTCGGTGTTTTCTTAGGCGGTCTTTTATACATCTGCCAGTTTGGCCAATGTATTTCGCAGCACATGTCAACGGCACGCTGTAGGCCACCGTTTCTGCACTGGCTACAAAAGGGTTTTGATGCTTTTTCTGGCATCCTTTTGTCTTCACTCCTAATGGTTCTGTAAGCTTGCACAAGTTTTGTAGCTTATCTTGTGCGAAAAAAATCTCCTCCACTCAGACTTGGCGATATTTTGTGAATGTATGGGATTACCACCAGATCTTTCTTTCTGCTTGTAACGTTCTCCCCTGTACTAGTACCCCTGTAATATGGCAAATCTAATGTCATTTACAGCAAATGTCATTCGTTTGTAATTTTGTTTGTTTGCTGTCACACAGGGAATATAATGTCATTCGATTAAAACTACATTTTCTGTCTAATGAGTTCTCCAAAGACATTATCATTCGATTTCGGACCGAATGCGTAGTCTTGACGCCAGGGACCTTTCAAGAAGATGCCTGTCGTGTTTGGATATGCAGCTATTTATTATTCATAAATCACTTATTCATTACTAGATTAACTAACTGCTGTTTTAACGACATAATAGTATCCATGAGAGCTTCTAAAAGAGAGCTACTCTGTTACAGCGGCTGGACCGGCATGAACTCCGGCCATGTTTCATTTGTGCTCTGTTCTTGTTTTTGCTGGATCTCTGGTGTTGATTGTCCGATTGCGTGTGTTTTTTTCGATCAAGGTGGTGATAACACTAATTAGCTGCCGCCGTCTATACTCAAGGACAACTTTCTGTGGCAATACAGCCAAGGCTACAGAGCCGAACCATGCCGTTTCGATGGTTTCACTGCGTAGCTGCAAGTAGTCTCAGCGAAAAAAAGTTAGCTCTGTGCAACCCGAGTATTTAAAAAATGTACAGTTCTTATTTTGTAGCCTCAGATTGATGTTGCACAATGATGAGCAAGATTACGTGGAACGGCAATATTTTTTTCGTATTTCTGGGTCTTTTTTGGTTGCTGTTCACCACTGGTGTCGCATAGGTTCCCTTAAAAAAAAAAGAAATGTCCTTGTCGACGGCGTGCCTTTATCCTCAAGTAGCTCGCCACTTACGCAGCATAGAATTTTCCGGAAGCTTCAGAACGACACGCTATCAAAACAAACGATCTGCAACGTGTACGCTGAAGTGAGACTGACGAACCGGGAGTCTTCATTATTTCCGCATTTCGTTCGGTTAGCCAGCTTACCGGCGTAAGCGAGCATAGTGCTGCAAGGCTCAAGAGAGGTTATGAGTGTTAACGTGATAAGAAGGAATTGAAGCGTTGGGAAAGAGTCACCAATAGGCCTGCATGCTCAGTCATCGTTGTTGAACGCATTCAACCACGCAGCGCGCGCGAAAAAATGAACTGTAGCAAACACCTATCTGTCGCACCGAAACTGGAACGGAAACCCGAGAATGGGGAACTACTTTGGCGCAGTTACACAGAGCAGTTAGCTCTACCCCCCGTAGCTTTTGCTTCATTGCCACAGAAAGTTGTCCCCGAGTATAGTTTCTGCGGCCGGAGTGTCATTCGTGCTGTATGTATTCTAGGCACTGTAGTCTTGCTCCCGCGCTCCATAATATTGTCTGCCATGTTGGTTTTAGATTGGCTCTTGGTCCCGACTAGGAGCTTGACTTTGTTTGTGTCGCCAGCTGTATATTTTTGGAGCAGCTTTTTAGTGATAAATTTTTTTTGAGGTTACGCACATGTTATATTTGTGCTTTCAATAGATTTTTAAATCTCCCAAGTTTACAGCTCAGGAGGGCTAAAGTAATCGACATCATTTTAAAATTTGTTTTCGCTGTGTGACAGCAGGCAGGTAAAATGACATTCAGTTCACCTAATGTCATTCGTTGTAAATGGCGTTAGGTTTGCCATGTGACAGGGGTATAACTGGGCTTTGCACTTTCTTAAGCACTGTACCTGCTACCGAAACGGGCACATAAGTTGAGTAACCCGCCGAGGTTAGACATGACCACAAGACTTCCGAACTGAATTTGTAAAACAAAGGCTCGCGCGCCTCTCTTTACTAACTTATACCCCTGTCACACGGGCAGCCTTAACCGTGGACAAGCTAACGATTACAGTTAACCGCGGTTAGAGGTAGCTACACGGCAGACTTAACCGCAGTTAACTGTGGTTATCGCAGACAGAGCTAGGCAAGCACGGTTTACCCTGTATGTATGTACAGTGTGTATAGTGTAAAATTTGAAGAAAGTCAAGTGGATGAAAAGATATGGCTTGCCGCTGGCAGGGGACTGAACCTGCGACCCTCGGACGCGTTATTCGAAGGTCGCAGGTTGGGTCCCTGCCAGCGGCAAGCTATCTTTTCGTCCACTTTACTTTGTTCAGATTTTACACTATATACACTACAAATACCATCCCCTATACGTTCCTTGGGTTTCTGGTCTGTTATTTCTAATTAATGTGTCTAAAAAGCAAAAAAACAAGGCCTTGAAATTCCCCTTCTTTCGTTCATTCATAGCTAGAAAGATGCTTACGATCGGAGCCAGGCAGGATCGTATACACACTCCTTGCCTTGGGATGTACACCTTATCGTTATATTCAATGTACGTAGATTGCAGATAGAATGAGAGCAGTTCAAGGAACCCAGCAACTGTTAAGCCCTTTTCGTTTTGAAATGTCGATGACCCGAAGTCATCGATTCACTCCTTGGCAAAATGAAGCAGCTGGGAATGTGGTAACGAATAATAAAGATCCTTAACATCCACTGACCAAGCCGTTAGGCCCTTACTCAAGTTCTGCTTGAGGAAATCTACTACAGCATCAGTTTTTCACCATGTATGGGTCGTCAAACGAGAGGAGCCCTAGTTTCATTTGAAGAAACCTTGCTACACATTTTTGCCCTGTCCCATCCTCAGAAATAATGACTCTTAGAGGGCATTCTACTTTAAGGGTTTTCACACTGAACGTAGCGTTTAGGCATGTACTCTTGCTTTCTTTAATGCTTTTTGCAAAGCGATCAAGGTTTAGTGTGCTGCACATCTTTGCAGATTTTCCTTTGAGTTTTAGAAGCGGAATATTTTGGCATTCTTTTAGCATGGAATCAACTGCTACAAGTGGTTTCGGATTAAATTGTGCCAGCGACATTACTACAAAACACCCTTTTTGTCCACAGGCAATAGCCGTGCATAAAGAGGGGGGTTTTCGGCATTCGATTAGTTCAGACAGTTTCTCCGGTCCCGTGAAATTCGAGTTGACGAGCTTTTGCTGTACACACATGCACATACCAAGCATGTCACCACTGCTTTACATGTTTTCTGCTGGGCGAGTTGCTGAATATTTCACGACATTGTTATTGTATTGCTAAAAGAGACTGAACACATGATACGACAGGACTGCTGCTTGCCCTGTCAGATCAGCCAACATTTTTTGTACCAGATTCGTCACGACAAAGCCTGGTTATTTTCAGCATTGGCCGATACCAGTTGTCATACTCAAAATTTGAATGTCGTGTTTATTGCTCTTGACATAGTTGGTTCTCTTGAATGCTCTTTTGTATGACCTAACCAAAACGCACTGCGCCCGACTATTGGCTCACTCCTGTTTTCCTCTTATCATTTGTTTCCCTGCAGGCAACTTCAAGTAAGCCATGTCATGACGGCGTCGTGCAGGAAGATGAGCCAAGTTCACAAGGTAGCTCCCTCTTAACAGATGGCGAGCTCTCTGATATTTCAGAAAGTGTTGATATTGGCCAGGAAGACTGGCCAAGTGAACAGGAGGACAATTCAGAGATGGACAGCCAGTTTACCGACAGCTCGGAGTTTGCTGAAGAAACTCCGGAAGATAGGCCAGACCCAGAAGACGGTGAAGTTGATGATCCAGATTTTGATCTCTCGGAGTTCATCAAGGACAAACTCATCAGTACATCATCCTGGCATTTCCACAACACGGTTGCAAGCCATGCTGCTGGTACTGACTTTCGTTGTGGCAGCTGGACTACCATGGACCCAAGTGGACGGCTTGTTGAAGTTGCTGAATGCAATATTTGGCCAAGAGGTTTTTCCATCTACTAAGTATCGGGTTTCGAAAACTGGGATTTGCAAAAATCGAAAATGGCTCAGGTCCACACATGCTGCTCAACGTGCAATTTTTTGACAGAAACCCATGGCCTCAATAAACAGCTTTGTCGCATTTGCCCCCAGGTGTTTCCACTTTCTGCTCTACTGAAGAAAGGGAGTTTCATCATCCTGATGGACCTCAAAATACAGCTGCAACAGCTTCTGAAAATAACGGAAACATTGTTGGCAACAACTTGCAAAAGCTCGCTTCAAGCTCCTCACATCAAATCAAGGATATAACAGATGGTGTGCTGTACAAGAAAATGCGCCATGGGCTCAAGATGAGGTGGTGTGACTTGACTTTAACTCTGAACACTGATGCTTCGCCAGTCTTCAAATCCAGCAAAGGCTCAGTATGGCCAATCCAAGTCTCGCTGAATGAGTTGCCTGTGCCTTTTCTATGAAAGTTGGGCGAGTTGGTGATGCAGCAGTTTAGTTCAGCAAAGAACACCCACCTGCTCACCGTTTCTTGAAGGCCTTTGTTGACCAGTTCCATGGTCTAGGGAAGATAACATGGTCATTTGCAGAGCAAGTTGTTCACTCTGCTGTGAAAATTGCGTGCTGCTGTGTTGACTCGCCTGCACGAGCTGCTCTGCTGAATGCAAAACAGTTCAACGGATACTACGGCTGTTCTTCTAGTGTTTCCGTGCGTCTAGTGTTTCCGTGCACGACTGTTGGACTGGATGAGCAGGCCCAAAGCTTCATTTTCTTTTCTTTTTTTATTGCTAGCATAACCTATGACATCAGTTAAATAAAAAAGTATGACTTTGTTTCCTACATGTAGTCTAGGAGCAGTCTATCCAATTTGCAAATGCACTTGCAATCAATGTCCTTCGACACTGTCAGTGAGCAAAAAGTGAGATTCTGAGATTTAAAGTGGTTGCAAAAGTGAGTAGTTGTCATTTAGTAAAATAAGGTACACATTGATTGTTACCTTTGGTGAGAGCGTGCACGTTGCTCTCGCCGTAGGTGATATATGACAGGCTTGTATCACCCTTTGATGACACTAACTGCAGCTGTTTCATTTTACCTAGTCATAGTCAAGAGTTCGACAAAAGTGTGGTCTGAAGAAATTATCTGGTGTTTTGGAACCGCATATGGGTTCCTTGTTCACGGAGCTGTAGTGGTAGTCGGCAATTATGTAGCCAGTAGGTCACGCAATGAGCGCGCGTAAATGGCAGGCATAGTTCCTGTTGTCTTATTCTAGGAGCCGACGGGATGACACGTTCTTTTCCTTGGTGACGATAGTAGCATTATCCCAGAATGGTGTAATTATAATATTACGCACGCTCAGCAATGGCGTTCGTCATGTTACTTATTAGTCATGTCACGTTGGTGCTCCTTGAGGTGTCGGGTTAACTTTCCTGTTTCGACAATATTCACTTGACAGCAATCAGAGCACAGTATCTTATATACTACACCAGGGAATGATTCACACGACAGCCTGTCTTTTACATTCATGAGCTGCTTCAGCAGCTTGCTAGCCGGGACGTGAGCAGTGCCAAATTGTATCTTGTTTTCAAGGTAAAGGACGTCACACTGAGTGAAGACCTCCTGGGGCGGCGGACGGGCTGTTATAATCGGACTTTTTTGGCTTGGCGCCACTTGGACGATCGGGATTATTTCGCCAGTCTGCCCTGCTTTATTCCTGGGTCAGCGTTCCCCGAAGAGCACCAGTAGCGGCGACAACATGGCAATCATGCTCTAAACCCTCCAGCGCACCTCGTCAAACCCCTTTGGACACTCCCGACCGACTTTGACTATTCTATTGCCTGGGAGGGGCTGTTTGCAGGTGAGGCTGCTTGCTTTGTTCATCGTGCTACGCGACGCACCGAAAAATCAGCCGAGAACTTGGGAGATAAGTTTCCCACATTCCGAAGTGACTTCGTGGCCCGCCTGGGAGGCACCTGCATCGCAGCTGCTGTCGAGGAGCCATCGCTGCACCTGACTACACGGCTGGTTTCCAGGAATGTGCGACGCCTCGGCCAGGTCATTGTGCTCTGCAGTGCGGGGCCGTATTGTGTCTTGTATTGTTGTCTCCCTTGCCGCTGGACGAACTGGGCGTGCCTCTTCCCTCTTTCCAGGTTTGGGAAGGAGGCGGCGTTTGACCTTCCCATTTTTGAGGCGGAGATCAAGACGACATCTTGATTGGACTATCGTGGACTTTATTGTTTCCCGTGCAGGGAATCTTGGGAAGGCTAAGGCCTTAAAACGCGAGCGCCGAGACGCTCCAGAGATCTTCCTGCATCATGTAAAAACACGCTACCATGTAAATACTGTAAATAAACGTTCCTGTTGTCAGCTCCGGCTACTCTGCTCGACTTCTGCCTGCGACTTGGCTGGCTCCGGTCCAATGGGCAGTCCCCCGACTGCATCAACTGGTTGGCAGCGACGGGATGTCTCATGCTTAACTCGGGCCTCAACTATGGTGAGTGCTTGACTTTCTTTGAGATTTGCCAGGTTTTAGCTTTTGGAGATTTTTCTAAAACTGGTTGAAACTTCCGTGCGTATAGGCTTCGTTGTACCGCTACCATACGCCAGAGCTTTTCACCAGGTTTTAGCTTTCATGTTCTAAACCGGCAGTAATTTTACCGTGCGTGTAGGCTTCGCTCGTTCGCTTCCTAACGTCACGGCGTGTAAGAAAGTCCTCACTCGTGAAAACCATGGAGTTGGTAACGAAGCTAAAGAGACCAGACCTCTTTCTACTTTGTGAAGAACTGGGAATTGAAGTGGGGAGAGGTGAGAGAAAGCCGCAGCTGATAAAGGGAATTCAGGAATGTGGTGCGGAGGATGATGAAATTGAGGAGTGCTGGGAAGTTGTTGAAAAAGGGCAGAAAGAGGCCGAAAAAAGGCGAAAAGATGCCGATGAGGACAGGAACAACGAATCGAGGCGTTTGGCTTTGCAAGCGTCACAGGCAGCAAATAATGCGATTAACGGGAGAGCTGCATCCGAAAAGAATATGAAAGATCTCATGGAACCTTCTAAGATCAATGAAGACATGGGGCTGTTTCTAGTGAATTTCGAAAGGCTCTGCGAAAGCCATGAATTCTTCTGTGAGAGTTGGCCGCAGAGGATTCTGAGTATTCTCCCTTGCGAAGTTGCCGCAATAATCGCAAGGCTAAAGGGAGAGGATGCGGTTGACTATCATAAAGTAAAAACGGCCTTGTTAAAGAAATACCGGCTTTCCGCCGATGCCTTCTGCCGCCGGTTTCGTGAGGCAGCTAAGAAATCAAATGAGTCGTTTCAGGAATTCAGCTACAAACTCAATGCTGACTTAATTCAGTGGCTGAAGGGGGAGGACGCATTCGGAAACCACGACAGGGTAGTTGAGGTTATCTGCCTGGAGCAGTTCTACAGTTCGCTAAGCCCCGAAATGCGCCTGTGGGTTCAGCACAGAATAGGCAAGGGGGGACTTGGAACGCGCTGCAGAGTTAGCGGATGAGTTCGCTGCACGCCGTGAGTCCGAAAGAGCACGCAGTAAGCCTTCCTCTCAATTTCGGAGATATGACAGGAGGCACCCCTTTCAAAGTAGGGATACCGAAACCGTGAAGGGAGAACCACCGAAAGGTGCAGCTGCCAAGACCGACACCGCAGCGAGCGGCTTGCAAAACGAGAAAAAGAGAGAGAAGGCGTTTGAAGTCAAAAGGCCGATCGTTTGTTACCGCTGCAAAGAGCCTGGTCACCTTCTCAATTGGCTGCCGA
The DNA here is from genome assembly GCA_030522465.1 of Rhipicephalus appendiculatus. NCBI lineage: Eukaryota > Metazoa > Arthropoda > Arachnida > Ixodida > Ixodidae > Rhipicephalus > Rhipicephalus appendiculatus. Next base: position 28,537 of record JALIZH010024075.1, read on the forward strand.
AAGCCCAGAGCTGTTTTTTCTTTTACGGACAGCAGCCATGAAAGTTTAGAGCTATTAAAGCCCTACCTTTACGAGATAACAGTAAACGGAGAGCCATGTCAGGTACTGCGGGACTCGGCCGCAACTATGGACATTGTGCATCCCTCTACGTGAAACCTGAAAATTTCACTGGTGAATGCGCGTGGATACGGCAAGTAGTTGAGGAAAACAATGTGTGCTTGGATTATTTCGCCAGTCTGCCCTGCTTTATTCCTGGGTCAGCGTTCCCCGAAGAGCACCAGTAGCGGCGACAACATGGCAATCATGCTCTAAACCCTCCAGCGCACCTCGTCAAACCCCTTTGGACACTCCCGACCGACTTTCACTATTCTATTGCCTGGGAGGGGCTGTTTGCAGGTGAGGCTGCTTGCTTTGTTCATCGTGCTACGCGACGCACCGAACAATCAGCCGAGAACTTGGGAGATACGTTTCCCACATTCCGAAGTGACTTCGTGGCCCGCCTGGGAGGCACCTGCATCGCAGCCGCTGTCGAGGAGCCATCGCTGCACCTGACTACACGGCTGGTTTCCAGGAATGTGCGACACCTCGGCCAGGTCATTGTGCTGTGCAGTGCGGGGCCGTATTGTGTCTTGTATTGTTGTCTCCCTTGCCGCTGGACGAACTGGGCGTGCCTCTTCCCTCTTTCCAGGTTTGGGAAGGAGGCGGCGTTTGACCTTCCCATTTTTGAGGCGGAGATCAAGACGACATCTTGATTGGACTATCGCGGACTTTATTGTTTCCCGTGCAGGGAATCTTGGGAAGGCTAAGGCCTTAAAACGCGAGCGCCGAGACGCTCCAGAGATCTTCCTGCATCATGTAAAAACACGCTACCATGTAAATACTGTAAATAAACGTTCCTGTTGTCAGCTCCGGCTACTCTGCTCGACTTCTCCCCGCGACTTGGCTGGCTCCGGTCCCATGGGCAGACCCCCGACTACATCAGTAGCTCGACCTCTGAAAAGAGGTTGTTGCTGCGGTAAGTACTTTACAGAAAGTACCTGCCTCCGTGCCTTTGGCATCAAAGGCCTTAATGAGGCATCCGTGCTATTTCCCCATCATCACTTGTAGATATCATGGTCACTTGCAACGCATTACGCACCCACAGACCATATCACGTATCACTGCCATAATTTTAAAATCTATACACACCTTTTACGCTCCTATGTAGCGCGTGATTTTAGGCCTCTATAGAGCCATAATGCACCTTGTCATCGCTATCATTGGTCATCGCTTACACCACATAAAAGACATGGCGCTCTTTGGCCACCCATGGCCGTTGCGCCAAAAAAAAAAAAGAACCCCATTGAATCATCATCAATACAACTTCACACAGGAGGGGCAATGGAAAAACTGCCAAGCACCTCCCAAACTATGTAGTCTGTTCGTTATGCCCAAATTAAGAACATCCTGAACAATTTGACCTCATTCGGTATAAAAACATCGAATGAAGAAGCAACTACAATTGAACATATAAGCTGATTATCCCCCCTTTCACCTTGTAACCCCTGACACATTTCATTTACAAATTGCATTCCCGTGTTATGCCAGCTCATGTGAGAACATTGAGATGAAAACTGCACTGATGAATTCAGGGCAATTGTATCACAATGAAGAATAAGATTTTGCATATATAAATATCAGCAGTTAGCCAACAACTATTAGTCTTCTCCAGTTAACCTTATGCCAGGTCAGAGAAAGCTTTCTTAAAGTGAAAGAATAAAAGCTCTTTCACATTTTTTCCAAGAAGCCGGTTGGAAATGAGCATAAAAAAGGGCCTCTTGAACAGCATTGGCCACTCCTCCTTGGCAACAGCAGTGTGCTTGGGAGGCACAGAGTTAAGGAACTCCCTTTCTTGACAATATGTCTCACTCATGTAGCGTGTGGCCACAGGGAAGTTGATATCTCTCGTTGTTTTTCTGCCCTCTTGCTTTAGGAACTGCAACTTCTGGCTTAAATCATCCCGTGCTCTGGGCACTCGGCTTGGGCTGCCAATTTACACAGCCATACGAGTTTGTCCTTGATGACTTAACAATCTTCTGCACATCTGGGTCATCTAGGGCTGGCCGCTTTCCCCGATTAAGGTTCTCAACTCGATTTTCAATTTGCTGAAAAACCGAATCGTACCCCCTACCCAGAATTTGGCCCCCCTACACCCCGATCTTCAAGCGCACGTGGGTATCTTCTTACAAGCTCTTCCGCCGTGCTTTGTATCAGCTCTCGCCTAGGCCTCGAAACGTTTTTGGTCATCTGGTCAACCACTGACCTCACTAACTCCCGTCTCTCTCTAGGAGGGAGAATGCTGTGCAAGGCCAAGGCACTACGAACCGTCTCGGACAGTACGGTGCTATCAAATTTAAATTCGTTGCTTCCTTCCTCCCCGTGGTCCTCCAGATCTTTTTGAGGAGCCTAGAAATACAAGAGTATAATTGAATGAGCACCAGCAGAATGCAAAAATTTAAGACATGTTGCTACCAAATGTCACACCTGAGGGGGTAGCATCAGCTTGCACATCTGAAGGGGTAGCATCGGCTTGTAACTGCGGAGCTCTTTCGCCAATGATGAACGTTCTCTCTTCCAAGGGCAGTTCGCTGATTATTTCGCTGAATACTTCCTCCTCGAGCTCTGTACCATCCCTTAAAAAAACCTGTATGCAAACCACTCCTTCAGAGAGACACTTATGCCATATACCTTTTTCAATTCATAAACCATACTTTACAAATGCTTTTCTATAAGGACTTCATTTTACTTGTAGCAACATCACTTTTTGTGCCTCTGCATATGTACATAAACCAAAAAGTACAGAAAACTGTTGAACAGACAGTTTGGAGTAATCTATGTGCCACCTGAATCCTACAAACCATCAATGCAACCAGTATTGTGAAATTGAGGCTCACGAAGAATGTAATTCTACATGGCCAAAGCAACAAATGATGCAGACATTCGAGGCAACATCTACAATAAGTAGGAACTTTTTGAATTGCAGATGGGGTCCTTTCTTGATGTGACATAATGTACAATTTAGTTTTTTCAAAGTGCAAATATTTGACAAAAAGATACAGAAACAAGACGCAACGTCTTGTGCTAACAGTTTGAAGCCACTCAGCCTGTTAATTTGAATCTGATGCCTCATATGTCGTGGCAAAATTTGCATTAGATACAGCATTTGTGAACAGTCACATGTGCTCATGTAAGCTAAGGTAAGCAAACCTAATACATACCTATTTTATGAACAGGTCCATCAAATGTTGCCATCAAAAATTAAACAGCTTAGCACTGTGGGATACCCACCACCACTCGTTTCAGTTGCTGAAGGGATTCACAGAAAAATAAAATGCTCATGGTGTTGAAACCAAGCAAACAAGTGGCTGGCACGGAACAGTGTTGTAAGTGTTACCGAAAGAAAGTAACTAAATACGTTACTCGTTACTCTAACAAAAAAGGAGCATACTACCGCCCTACGCTACCCACAATAAAGGCAACAAATTTCTGCGGTCATTACCCAATGGCCAGAAATTAGAATTGGCGCGCCCTTGCTACAGGAACCAGAATAACAGTTTAATAAGTCGCATATTTATATTTCAAAATAAACCTCTAACGAAAACAACGATGTTTGCTGAATCAATCTTCCAGTCTGATCTAGGAAGCTGGCCTGCATCCCACGCGGACTCGATTTCACTAGCGCCGACTCTAAACACAGAGACGCCATCGGCCCGATGGATACTTAATGTGAGGACATGCATGGCGAAGGCTTTTTCCTGGCCTGCGGAAAGTACGCATAAGAATTACGCTGGTCCCCGAAGGTGAGCTTTTAATAGATCTGAAAAATGTAGCGATTCTTCGACTGGTAGCTCGCGACTAAATGCTAGACCCCGTCTATAGTCTAAATTAAACTTCTTGAAGGAGCTATTCACATTACTGCACTTAACTGTGTTTGTTCAGAACTACCAGGTAATCGTCTAGGAATCTGAACAATTTCAAAAGAACATCGTCTTTACACGCCTCAAGAAGACCATGGACAGCATAGGCTAAAAATATGTCACGCAAAACAGGGCCAACGCACGATCCATATGCTTTGTGTCTGCAGGTAAATACCTACCCATAAAATTCCAATAATAACGTAAAGTTATCAACACTCCGGCACATTGAATTTTGAAAACCAATTGCTGAATTTTCTAGAATGCACAAAGCACTTAAAAAAGTTGGCTAGTTCGCTGTGTGAAACACAATAAAAGTAATCTTGCACATCAACCAAGAATGCAACCCAGACGAAAAGTAACCTTTAAAAAACACGAAACTTCCACACAATTTATTTCGCGAACAGCTCATTAACACTTAAATCATTTAGGTGTCTTTTGTCAAAACATTCTATTCTCGTGCTGCCATGAGCATTTCTCACAGAAGTACGTAAATGAATCTGCACTTTGCGCGTTTAAGCCCTAAAAAAACGCTTGCCAGGCGGTAGATTTACTTCATTAGATGGTGCTCGCATGCTTCGTGATATTAATGTCCTTACACCTTGCCACTCCTTTTCTCTTCACGCGTGCTTCACAAGGTTTTACCTGGACGAAATTTTTTCTGATGGCCTGGCCAGCTTTTTTCTGGCAGATTGCCGAGGGCATGACCACAAAACCACCGAACTTTAGCAGCCGTCGTCAAGCTTAGTCCTTCCTTGAAGTACCTAAGAATGTCACCCAGCTTGTCTTTCCACGTTTTTTCCATGTCGATTAGTGCGTTTCTGAAGGCTTTGCGCCCCTTCGAGAAAGCACCTTTCCTGGTTGTCCAGCTCTGTTTTTCCTAGCACGTTTACAGTAGCATTGTCTACAGATCGTGAACGCTTCGGTACTGTCCTCAAGTGTCACACTACCCATTCATAATCATACTTCAGAACTTACCGCAGCATGCCCTTACATATTTCTTAAATATTTTCGTTTGAAGTCAAGACACTACCGTGTAAAAAGGGGGGACGCTCCACAGAAACTTTCAGGACAAATACTGCCCACCCGATCTTCTACACACCGAATAATGGCATGTCAAACTCTTATGCAAATCAAACAACTCACTCATAGGCTCATCCCTGAATGTGCGGGAGGCCAACTGTGCACGGATAGTCATAGCATACAGGTGAACTTCAGCCCCGTAAGACCATTGAGCAGAAATAAACTAGTGCTTGAAGACTGATGCCCATGCCTTATGTCTCGTAAAATGTCAGTCTCTCGGACCACTCATTGCGTCTGCAATGATTGATTCCCCAGCGATTATTGCTAGCCCAGAAATTGTTACCGGCATACTAGTTGTTGCATACTCAGCGACCCTTGTACTACCAGACATTGCTTCCACCACGTGTGATGTTGCTACCCGGGATATTGCTGCTCCCTTGGTGACTGTTTCCTCTCCCGTTGTTGTTCCATCCCCAGTTATTAACGCCTTCCCCGCCATTGTGACTTCCCCACAGACTGCTGTGCCCACCAAGAATGTAGCCCCTGTAACCATGGCCGCGCCTGTGATCGCTGTCAATCCTCTGCCCATAGTCGCCACTGAAACCACGACCGCGCCTGTGGTTGTCGCCCTAGCCGGGAACGTTGTTGCTTCTTTGAGTGTTGCACCACCTGTGGTTGTCGCAGCCCCACGAAATGTTCTCCCCGGCGGATAAGTTGACGCCACTATGGCCGTCACCGCCCCTATGGCCGTTGCTGCCTCGGGCTGTGGCCGACCAGGTTGCCGTGGGCGCCTCTGTAGTCGTGGCCCCCCATGGATGCTACGGCTTCTTTGATTGTTGCCGCACCTGTGGTTGAAGCTACCCCACACATTGTTCTCCTGGAGAATGTTGCCACCACTATGAGCATTTATTTATTTATTTATTTATTTTACCCTCAGGGTACAGAGTACATTTCAGAGGGGAACGGGCAATGTACAACAACAAAACAAGGAATACAAAGCACATGTCACACAAATATAGCAACTGATTGAGGCACAAAAGTGAATACAACTAACAACTTCATAAAACGTTGTTGCCCCCCATCGGTAATGTTGCCGTCAGAGTGGTCTTCGTCATCCAGTTCCCTGCTGTCCAGGTGGTCGTTGCGGTTCAGGTGGTCGTTGCCGTAAAAGTGGACGATGCCGTACAAGTGGTCGTTGCCAAAATATGCATTGCCACCTCTGTGGCCGTTTCAGCCTCTGCGGCCGCTGCCTTCCCTGCGGCAGTGGCCGCCCCTGCTGTCATTGCCACAGCTGTGAGAGTGGCCACCTCTGTGGAAGTTATTACCACCGATGTTACGGTTTCTTTGATTGCTGTCATAGCGGCGGTTGTAGCCGCCTGGCGGATTGTTCTCTAGATGAATATTGGCACCACTACGACCGTTGCCCCCTCTGTGACCATTGCCTCCCCTGCGGCCATAGCCGTCGAAGTGACCACAGACGCCCCTGTGGTTGTTGCCCCCGCAGGAAATGCTGAGGCTTCTTTAATCGTTGCCCCACCTGTGGTTGTTTCCATTCCTATTGCTGATTCTGTGACCGCTGACGCTCCAACGGCCGCTATGACCGCGGCCCCCTCTGCGGCTGTTACCTACGCTGTAAGCGTAGTCGCTTCTCTGGTTCTGGCCCCAATAGAGAGGGTTGCGGCTTCTTTGTTCATTTCCCCACCTTTGGCTGTTGCCTCGACACGAACTATTACCCACGGCGGTAATGTTTACACGACTGTGACCATAGCCGCCCCTCTGAACGCTGCCGCTTCTGCGTCCATTTCCGCCCCTGTGGCCGTGGCCGCACCTGTGGCCGTGACCGCGCCTGCGGTTGTTGCCACCCCTGTGATTGTTGCCCCCCATCGGTAATGTTGCCGTCAGAGTGGTCTTCGTTATCCAGTTCCCTGCCGTCCAGGTGGTCGTTGCGGTCCAGGTGGTCGTTGCCGTACAAGTGGACGATGCCGTACAAGTGGTCGTTGCCATTCCATGTGTTGTTGCTGCCCCCCATGCTGTTCCCATGAGTAGGTGTATCCCGCATCTGGGAACTCAATAAGTTCACGCAGCATCGCCTGGAGCTCCCCCGAAATACCGGGTGTCAGCAAAGCGTCCCGTAGGCTCGACGCCAGTGATTCCACGATGTTGGGCGCGGCTTCCTCCACAGATTTTCTCGCCAACATCAGAGCGCTGCGCACTCCCAGGACCTGTGCGGGTGTTTGTAAACTTTCAGAATCATCAATTTATAGCTAATCACGCTTTAGTTAGACAGCGGACATTACAATAGGTCACAATGATTTTCCACCGCGTTTGACAATATTAGGCAAGAATTTTGACCACCCTTGCCTCGGCACGAAATATTATCCACGGCCGCAATGTTCACACCCCTGTGACCATAGCCGCCACTGTGGCCGTGGCCGCGCCTGCGTTAGTTGCCGCCCCTACGGTTGTTGTCCCATCGGTAATGTTGCCGTAGGAGTGGTCTTCGTCATTCAGTTGTTCCCTGCCGTCCAGGTGGTCGTTGCGGTCCAGGTGGTCGTTGCTGTACACGCGTCGCCTGGAGCTCCTCCGAAATAACGGGTGTCAGCAAAGCGTCCCGTACGCTCGACGCCAGTGATTCCATGATGTTGGGCGCGGCTTCCTCCACAGATTTTCCCGCCAACATCAGGGCGCTGCGCACTCCCAGGACATGTGCGGGTGTTTGTGAACATTCAGAATCATCAGCTAATCACGCTTTAGTTAGACAGTGGACATTACAATATGTCTCAATGATTTTCCACCGTGGTTGACAATATTAAGCAAGAATTTTGACCACCGTTGCCCCGACACGAAATATTATACACGGCGGTAATGTCTACACCCCTGTGACCATAGCCGCCCCCTCTGAACGCTGCCGCCTCTGCCACCATTTCCGCCCCTGTGGCCGTGGCCGCGCATGCGGTTGTTGCCGCACCTACGGTTGTTGCCCCCATCGGTAATGTTGCCGTCAGAGTGGTCTTCGTCATTCAGTTGTTCCCTGCCGTCCAGGTGGTCTTTTGGTCCAGGTGGTCGTTGCTGCACAAGCATCGCCTGGAGCTCCTCCGAAATAACGGGTGTCAGCAAAGCGTCCCGTAGGCTCGACGCCAGTGATTCCATGATGTTGGGCGGGCTTCCTCCACAGGTTTTCCTGCGAACATCAGAGCGCTGCGCACTCCCAGGACCTGTGCGGGTGTTTGTAAACTTTCAGAATCATTAATTTATAGCTAATCACTCTTTAGTTAGACAGCGGACATTACAATAGGTCACAATGATTTTCCACCGTGTTTGACAATATTAGGCAATAATTTTGACCACCGTTGCCTCGACACGAAATATTATCCACGGCGGTAATGTTCACACCCCTGTGACTATAGCCGCCCCTGTGGCCGTGGCCGCGCCTGCGGTTGTTGCCGCCCCTACGGTTGTTGTCCCCATCGGTAATTTTGCCGTAGGAGTGGTCTTCGTCATTCAGCTGTTCCCTGCCGTCCAGGTGGTCGTTGCGGTCCAGGTGGTCGTTGCTGTACGAGTGGTGGCCAGGAGCTCCTCCGAAATAACGGGTGGCAGCAGAGCGTCCCGTAGGCTCGACGCCAGTGATTCCATGATGTTGGTCGCGGCTTCCTCCACAGATTTTCCCGCCAACATCAGAGCGCTGCGCACTCCCAGGACCTGTGCGGGTTTTTGTAAACTTTCAGAATCAGCAGCTAATCACGCTTTAGTTGGAGAGTGGACATTACAATAGGTCGCAATGATTTTCCACCGTGGTTGACAATATTAATCAAGAATTTTGACCACCGTTGCCTCGACACGAAATATTATCCACGGCGGTAATGTTCACACCCCTGTGACCATAGCCGCCCCTGTGCCCGTGGCCGCGCCTGCGGTTGTTGCCGCCCCTACGGTTGTTGCCCCCATCGGTAATGTTGCCGTCAGAGTGGTCTTGGTCATTCAGTTGTTCCCTGCCGTCGAGGTGGTTGTTACGGTCCAGGTGGTCGTTGCTGTACAAACGTCGCCTGGAGCTCCTCCGAAATAACGGGTGTCAGCAAAGCGTCCCTTAAGCTCGACGCCAGGGATTCCATAATGTTGGGCGCGGCTTCCTCCACAGAGTTTTGCCGCCAACATCAGAGCGCTGCGCACTTTCAGGACCTGCGCGGGTGTTTGTAAACTTTCAGAATCATCAATTTATAGCTAATCACGCTTTAGTTAGACAACGGACATTACAATAGGTCAACGAATGAGGTAGAATATACAGAAGGAGGTCCCATAGCACACGGCTGAAAGGGGACCTCCTGACGAAAAATTACATCTTTATAAGTACAAAAAATGGCAACAAAACAGCGTTAAATAATTATTCATATTTATAAAAACAACGCAAACGTACAATAAAAAAAATGGCAGTAAAAATAGCAATAAGACATCGGTAAGTAACTATACTTAGACATATAAACGACGCAAACATGCAAGAAAAATGGCAGTAAAAATGGCAATTGAACAACGGTAAGTAATTATAGATAGATATGGAAACAACGCCAACGTACATGAAAAAATAAATACAACAGTAGCACCCCCCAGTAATGATTCTAAACTTAAGGAAATGAAGATATAGAAATAAGGAATTACTTATGAGTGAACAATAAGATGAACAAGCTCTTTTTTATACGCTCCTAATGGTAATTGTTTAGTGCCGAGTGTTATTAAGTTCCAGATTTTTATAGCTGCAAATGTGGCTGTATGTTTGCCGTAGTTAGTACGTACATGCGGTAGTAAGAAGTTGTTGTGTGAGGCAAACCTAGCGGGATTAGAGTTCAAGAAATGTAATTTTTCGAAAACGTCGGCTCTTATGGTACCGTTAACACACTTAAAAACAAGAATTCCTAGTTGATACTTTAATAAATTGCACACGGTTAGTATTCCATGTTGCTGAAGAAGTGAAGATGCGCAGGTGATCGGTGAACTGAAAGTTAAGATGCGAATGACTTGGTTTTGGAGACGTTGAAGTGGAAGGATGTGAAATGGATAGGTATTCGCCCATGACGTGATACAGTGCGTAATATGACTGTGGATGAAGGCGTAGAACAGTTTAAGCAATGTCTGGAGGTTGAAGAATGGTCGTGCTTTAATTAATATTCTAATACCGTGAGCTATCTTGTGCCTTATATGTGAAATGTGGTTAGTGTACTTGAGATGAGCATCCAGGTCCACTCCCAAAAGTGTGCACTTATTAGTACTAAGAAGCCTGTGGCCGTTTATAGTTATAACAGGTGTAGGTGAAAGAGTGTTATGACTTGAATGGCCAAGTACAGCCCTTGCGCCAATAAAAATCCACATATCATCATCATCATCACTGAGAATAAAGGCAGTGGTTGACTGTTCCTGTGGCGCATTTAATTTCATTCGTTAGATTTGCTATCTTCTGTTCGACCGCATTCTTGGACTATCCCCTGTAGTGGGTAAGCGCTGAAGATGAAGGCAAGCGAGGGTGCTTGTTTACATTTTTCGATTAACCTTTTAAGTTTCAACAACGCATTCTTGGCCCGTCCCCTAGAGTGGGTACGTGCCATAGATCAATAGGAAAACCACACCAATATCTTGGCAACTTGAAAAGCGCTATAAAGAGGACGAAGAAGAGGAGGTCGTCGGCCGTCGGTCATGGGGCGGTGGGCCATGCGAATGACACGGGCGGCAACCGTCTGACCAAGCCTGATCTGCAGCCGACACCAGGTATGGGCAAAATTGTTTCCCGCTAGGTTCCTTCACAGTTACCCAAAAATGAATCCATCGGTCCGCGCGCGTTCTACGTAGACGGTGGCTGCAGTGCCTGACGCTAAAGCGAGGGGAACGCTTGCACACACTGATTCAAGAAATGTTTCCCCGAGCCAACATTTTGGAAAGGGCGCTTGTTTACGTGGACACGAGTTCCGCCACCGGAGCGTTGGCTCCAGAGACATGTCTTGCAAGACCATTGCCGACAATTGGCTTCGCGGCAAGCAGCATAGCCCCAGCTGCTTTTACGGCATAAATATTCGAGTTAACTAATTTCGAGTCCTTATCATCCTATAAATCTCTTTTGAATTGATCCGAAAACAGATTTCTCTGAATATAAACCGGGAACTGAACGATGAGCCGCGTGACAGTATTGCATGACGTGTGGAAATAACTATCCTCAGAGATGTGACGATGCAAGTCTCCATACAGACGGGACAAATGACTATGCACTCGCCAGTTGACAGTCACGACGCCGAACGTCTGGTAGGCTTAACAACAGCCATTACCGAGGACTCGTGCCGCATTCAAACGTCTAAGAGCGCGCGCTTAAACCGATAAATTGAGCTCGCTCTTGCTGAAACGTATATCATGTACATTTTTGTGCTACAAGCTATTTCCCGCGAGTAATGCAGACATGCACAATTGTCCATTCTATACATCAGGTGCTATGGATACTAGGAAGTCTTCTTGCAGTAGATGCGTCCGCACCATAAAATACTTTTATGATATCGCCACTCGTAATGTGATTTTTCTTTTTCGTTGTTGGACTGAATAATAGATGTTTGTTGGACTGAATAATAGATGTTTGTTGGACTGAATAATAGATGTTTGGTGCTTTAGAAGCAAACAAACACTGTTATTTCTACGGTCGTCCACAGACTGTTCTGGATCGCTTAGCGTCCATTAGTTTTTCGTATCGTGGCCCCTCCCCCGCGATTACTTCGGGTAGCGGGCAGCCGGTGCCAATCGCGGAGGCCATGTTTTCAACGATAAAATCCTAGCGCCAGACGCGTGAACTTGCACATTTTGCTCACCAAACTTGATGCATATCTTCCACAGCGTTGTACCTGATGTGTCCGAAATGGAGTGTAGGAGTGATGACATTACTGCAGAATCATCTTGTTAACCCGGCGATCAACCTATATAAAAAGCAGCCCATGCTATGTCTCTCAACGTTGACAATAGAAACCTCATGGCACTCATGGTCTAGATGTCCTTGTGTCATTAGACATCAATCAATCAATCAATCAATCAATCAATCAATCAATCAATCAATCAATCAATCAATCAATCAATCAATCAATCAATCAATCAATCAATCTTTCCCGTTACTGAGGACATTACATGCGAAGCTCCAATTGTAACTCGTTTCTC
>JALIZH010024077.1:0-22488 GCA_030522465.1 Rhipicephalus appendiculatus
GTCTTAGGCCTGCATACGTCAACACACACATCTCGTAGAATGCACAATAATCTAAGTTTCACGCGACTTTATGGTTACACTGACGCCTTGAACTATTCGACGTTCTTACGTGCCATACGCCTATGGAACAGCTTACCTGATGCTATAGTCGTGGAAACTAAGTGAAACTTCCGCAGTCGCTTTACGCGCATATCACCAGCAGACCATGTTCTGCGTAACCCTTATGTTATGATTAGTGTTTTCAATGTTCATTCCGTTGCTTGCACAGTTACTTGTACGATGGCTTTCATGTTGTAGTCCTTCCTCCTCTCCCCTTTTTTTCTTCTTTTTCATTATCCCATGCGTTCATTGTATCACTTCTATTTATCTATGTATTTTATTATGCACTATATATTGTACTGTGTAACTTGTATTTCACTTCTTCATGATACATCTTAACGCTACAGCGTTAAAGAAGCTCGTTGCGCAGAAATTCCGGTGTCGGCGTCAGCAGCGGCGTCGTTGGTTGTGAGCGAAAAATCATCTTGTCCGTGACCGAAAAATCGAGAAAGATGCAAATGAAATAAATAATAAAAATGTCCGGGTCTGAATGAGGATAGAAGCCATGCCGTCTGCGTGGAAAGCGGGTGTTCTACCACACAACCACACTGCTGCTTGGGATATGAAATAACTTCCTCTGGTTGGAAATGCAGTTAAAATAACTATCATGGTTTACAAACAAACGCGTCCTGGATACAGGCGTCACAATACAACATGTAATATCGCAGTAATATTGCGTGGTACAAGCGTACATTGCAATCGGGCTTCAATAACAAAACGACATTGTTGTTCAAAGCCATCCACCCATTACAAAAGGCACATACGTTACTGCGCGTATTTCCTTAAGACCACGTAGTGGGTGCATAGCAAGTTCGAAAACATTTCCCGCGCATAATTGCTCGTAGTTTAAAGGGTGCTACCCATTACATAGTATGCACTAAGCGATTGAAGTACGCACTAGGGACAGGATATCACTATTGTGTTCAACTCTTAAATGCGAACCTTAAGAGTCCCCCAATTTTTGTGCCTGGTTGTTGTATTGTTCACCGTTTGTAGCATTTTTATTGTACTGCTTATTTGTTTCGCAAGCTCTGTTCTTGCATGTCCTTTATTCTTTTTGCTTCCTTCGTGTAAACTCATTTATACCTTTGCTGTATACAATTTCTGTCATGCCGCCTTATTCAATCCCCATGTGGTCATGTATATATATATACAGGGTGTCCCAGCTATCTCTAGGCAAGGGTTAAAAAATACAATATGAGGGGCAGACGAGGGAAACCAGTTTCATATGGCTCACAGCCACCTTGCGCAATACAGACAATTTTTGTTTGGTAATTTCGGATTCGGATTCGATTGTTGCTTCATGCATGGCCTCCGAGATTGTGCACCGGCGCGCGACCTCGCAGGCCACGCACGAAGCAACAATCGAATCCGAAAAGAAAGAAATTAGCACGCAATTAGTACGTTGTTGAAAGTAGAACAGATAGATGTCATTTCAACATGCCCACATTTGCCTCATTGACACTTTGATAATTAGGTGAGTATTTTTTGGAGTTACAATTTTAATTATGACTAATTAATTAATTCTCATTAACGAAAAAATTAGTAACGGCTACTACAGCATATTGGGAACAATATGCACTAGGTCTGCTTCGCGTAACGCCGTTCCTCTTTTAGATGTGAAGCATCTTATGGCGAAGCTTAATCCGGGGGTGGTGGTGGTGGTGGTGGTGTGCCGCGTGCCCACCCTTACTGCGCATGCGCAAACAGTTAAAAAAATAAAAATAAAAAACCTCCTCTCCCCCCTTTCTCTCCTCTAGGCATCCCTCCCCGCGGCAACCACACCCACACTGCGCATGCGCTTCCCTTCCTCTCTCCCCTTCTTACACTCCCCCCTCTCTCCTTCCCTGCCCGCGGCGTCTAACTCCCCCCTGCGCATGCGCGTCCCCCCTCTCTCTCCTCTCCTACGCTCCCCCCTCTCTCGTCTACGCATCCCGGCCCACGGCGTTCACCTCCCACTGCGCATGCCTGTCACCCCCCCTCTCTCTCCTCTCCTACGCTCCTCCCTCTCTCGCCTCGCGACGCCGACGCAGGCAGCGTCTGCTAGCGAGTTTCTTGGTTGAAAAAACCGACTGCTCGCGCTGCACAACCGTTCACTGGCCATCCCGTATATATAGCAAATGGATCTTGACCTCCAAGGTGGTGCCAGTGGGAGATTTCTCCTGTGCGTTGTTGAACAATAAAAATTCGCAGCGTGCGCGTTAACTAAAAGCGGAGTGCGGGTCTCTGTGTCCAGTCGGAGTCTTCTGTCTCTCATTGCCCATTAGCAGCGATTGGCATGTTCTAGTAGGAAAAACTGCTCCATCACTGCTTGCTTTGCGCCTCCCCAGTTTTCTCTCCTGCGCAACGCTGCGATGAGCGCCAGCGTCAACACCGCCGCCAGTGTAAGCGTTAGCGCCCGCTGCTTCACATCTACACATGGTTCCCTTTAGCGGGAGATGGTGTAATTTTTTTTAAATCGTGCTGCGTGATAAATGGGACACCCTGTATATATATATATAGTAATGCAGACAAAGTGGTGCTCGGGCACCTGCTCGGCTGGAGAAAGAGGAGAACGAAGTCAGAATAAGAACAGCCGGCCCGCAGCAAGGGCGCTGTCTCTTGTGTCTCTTCCTTTACAATGGCGCAGTCTGCGACCAGCGAACCGTGAGTGCGTCCTCAAGGCTCATCGGCGCTGCGGACCTTCCATTTACGGAACGGCCACAATCATGCAGCCCGTGTCCCTCCTACTGCTGAAAGCACCTGTGCAACCACTCAAGGACGGCGTCCAGGCCTCCTCGGTGGCTCAAGGGCAGGCTTACCCAGGCGCCGCCAAGACAGTGCACGGCCTACCGTTGCCCGGGAACGCCGTTTACGCTTCCCGCTGCGACAACGCCCCGCTCAGTACTCCATCAGCGCCTCAGCCGCTCAGGGGTGCTGTTCAAGCTCCCTCGGCAGAGGATAGCGCCGCAGTGAGTACATTTATCGACAAGTACTACTCCGACGTCACCACTGGCTCTGCGTGCGAATCGCCCGAAAGCGCCGCCCAGCTTTCCGCCACCATCGAGCGACTCCGCACCACGGTCAACGCCTTCACGGTGCCGGGCCCTCTGCTGTTTCCTGCCACCTTCCCAGCACTTCGCTCGATCAGTGCCGCGTTGGCAGCAGCCGCCTCGCAAGACCACGAACAGACCTCAGCAGAAGCCGCAGAAAGCTCTGGTATACCCTGAAAGAGCTTTCATACCAACTCGATTGCTTAGCGTCGACATGCTCCGGAGTTTTGGCAGCCGTATCACCATCGCCGGCGGCCTTTGGTCTACCGCAGTTCCGCGGCTTCGAGGATGACGCCGACAACTGGGTGGCCGCCGTCAACGCTCTCGGAGCTCTCAATGAATGGACGGAACAGCAGAAGTGGTGCGTAGCCATTGACCACCTTTGAAATGCTGCCGCGGCGTGGCACAGATTCGAAGGCGTGCGGCAGCAATCCTGGGCGGAGCGTAGTTTCAAGCTCATTGCTGCTTTTGGCCGGACTCCCTCCCACCTCTCTGCCACCACCCAGTCCAACATAACCGGTACCGAGGATGGAGCTCAAGAGGAGTTCCACCTCGAGGCTGCAACTGTGCGCTGCAGTTCCCTACTCGAGCTTGCGGACTCTTTCTCGGTACCTAACTTAAGTTCATCACTGCCAAAGACGACTACCGAAGAAGGACCGTATGAAGGGCGTTGTTCCAACGACGCAGCCGCAAGGAACCATCCTGGCGCTGCTGCTGTGCCCTATGACCCCTCGGTAAAGAACGTTGTCGACTTCCCTGCCGGTGGAACTCGCCCTAGATGCTGTACACCGCTACAGCTCTCTGAGTGTGCGCCATCGGAATGCGATTCCCGGAGCATACCGTCAGCGACTGAGAGCATTTGCCACCATCCCCAGTCGGAGAGGCTGCTCTCACGGTCCCCATCACTTGAACACGTGGACGCACCGGCTGCTGCCGTACACGGTACTCCACTTCTCCACAGACCAGACCGGCCAGATAATGCCAACAAGATGGACCTTCCAACGTGTGAGCCACGTCCCCGGACGTTACCACAGTCGTTCGCCGAGTGTGTGGACGTTCGCCCCTTGAACCTGAGAGAGGGCCCCAAGAGAAACGAAAACCCCAAGCGTTCGATCCTCTTAAAGGCCATCTCTAAGTACAAGTGTTCCAAGAGGGATGCACTTGTGCGGAGACATACAGAATCACTCAAGAGCTGGCTTCACATTTTTCGGAGGCCATCAGCGTCGGCAACCACTCAACATGGCAATATGGCTCCTCGACGGGACAAGCGTAAGCGGGCATTAAGACCACGCTGGTACAGCCAGTGTCGCCCCCCCCACACAATGTACGTCAACTCGGCCAGACATGTCGCGGCGTACACAAGCACGACCACCGCGACAAAGTCAATGCCGCCCTTCAAAGGTATCCATGCAAGAATATCCAGGAATTCTGCAGCGTTGGAAAGGTCAGCCACCAAGTGCATGTTTCGCCACTTGCCAAATGAAATCGCTGCTTGGCCGATACCGTCCGGCACGCAACAGCCAAGGCCGACCGCCAGAGGCATCGTTGGCACTTCAGCAAGTCAAGCCACTGCATGGCCGTGACCGGCCTCCGCGAGGCAGCCAATGCCGCCCGCCAGAGGCATTAGTTCGTCCAATGGTGGTTCAGGGCTCAGAACCTCTGAATGTTTCCACCTTCGAACAGATGATCAACGCCAGAGAAGGGCCAATTTTGTCAGGACTGCATGCACGCAGCGTGGCCGAGTGTAATGAAGACAAAGTGGTGCTCGGGCACATGCTCGGCTGGAGAAAGAGGAGAACGAAGTCAGAATAAGAACAGCCGGCCCACAGCAAGGGCGCTGTCTCTTGTGTCTCTTCCTTTACAATATATATATATATATATATATATATATATATATATATATATATATATATATATATATATATATATATATATATATATATACCAGGTCTGACATACGAGGCCTGCATGAAATAGTTCTTGCTACGACACCGTCATAGCTCACCATACATTTGTCGACATCCTAAAGCATTGCCTGCGAGTTATATTAAGATTGTCACGTGTTTTAGGTCCTTGACTCCAGCTTCAGCTCCGACACGATCACTCGAATGTTGTTCTACATGTGCCGCATTTCTTAACAAACCTAACGCAGCTTTACCATTTCTATCTGTCCATCTATCTATGTATCTATCTATCTATCCGCATGCGTCTTGCTGCTTTCCTGGTCGTGTACTTTATTTATTTATTTATTTATTTATTTATTTGCAATACTGCCAGTCTCATGTCGAGACCATAGCAGGTGGGCGTATCGTTATACTTAAATCCAAGTTTCATTACAACGGGCATAAGACAAATACAGCAATATTTCTTTGTCAAAATACAACAAACTAATGCAACCAAGTGAAATACACTGGAACTGAAATCTAGAACACTGAAACATGAAAAATATGCGAATTTCGCAACAAACTAAAATATGCAACTCAAGGAAAAAAGAATTAGATTTGGTTCAGAAAAGTTGAAGTTGAACAAACGTCATTACAAAGAAATTGGTTGAGATAATGGAAATTGAAAAACATCATTATACAACGGCTATTTAATAACTCTTTATAACATCATCGAATAACTTAGCAAAAACGGACTGTGATGCGGTGTTAGTTATGGATGAATCTAGGCTATTCCACTCATGGACAACACGCGGAAAAAGAAAACCGAAAGGTATCATTATTGCAAAAGAATTCCTTTAATGTGTATGAATGATTATGGCGGGCAACACGAGATTGATGAAAGGTAACGTACTTTGAAGCGTCTAGTTTTAGTCGTTTGTGTATTATCTGGTGGAGAAATTTCAAACGAGCTCCTTTTGCTCGAACAGCTAAGGTTGAAATCCCTGATGTGTTAGTAGAAAAGTAGGTGAGTCACTGCTCCTGCATTTCTTATGAATAAATCTAATTGCCTTTCTCTGAATGCTTTCTATTTTACATGTATGAGTTTTAGTCTGCGGAAACCATACAACGTTAGCATATTCCAGAACAATTGTAATAAATGTCGTATAAGCCAAAAGTTTGACGTTGGTTGGTGCCAGTCGCAGACACCTTTTAAGAAAAAAGAGTATTTTCAATGCACTAGAAGTGACATTGTTAATGTGCGATGTCCAGTTAAGGTCCGATGTTATTGTTATACCGAGGTACTTGTGCTGTTCCGCTCTGTTTACGAGGTGACCGTTAAGGTCGTACGGAAAGAGTGATGGACACTTTTTCCGCGTTACTGTCATGCAGACTGTTTTGTTTGCATTGATGGTCATTTGCCATCTATAACACCAGTCGGTTATCTTTGTTAGTGTTTTATTGAGCAGAACGTGATCTTCAGTTCTTTATTTTCCTATATATTATGCAGTCGTCTGCGAAGAGTTTAATTTTACAATCAATGTTACTTGTTATGTCATTGATGAAAATCAAAAAATAGCAGTGGGCCCATTACTGAGCCCTGTGGGACGCCTGAAGTCGCAGGTACAGGAACAGATGAAACGTTTTCGATGACGACAAATTGTGATTGGTTAGACAAGAAGCTTTTTATCCATGCAGTGATAGGTCCATCGCCAATGACAGCATTAATTTTGGCGATTAGTTTGGTATGGCACACGCAGTCAAATGCTTTACTGAAGTCTAATAAAAATAGGTCTGTTCGGTTAGGTTGTTAATACCTAAAGCGAGATCATGAACCACCTCTGTAAGCTGAGTGACTGTCGAAAGACCTCTCCTAAAACCATGTTGAACATCTACCAGAACGTTTTGTTCGAAATATGTTGTCAAGTGCTTGAGTATGATGTGTTCAAAAATTTTACACGATGTGCTGGTAAGAGAAATTGGCCTGTAGTTGGATGGTACATTAGTGTCACCTGACTTATGGATCGGTACAATTTTTGCGATCTTCCAATCTTCAGGTAGGTCTGACGTCGAAAGTGACTTGCGGAAAATGAGGCCAAGATATTTGCTACTACATTCCGTTAGAGTGTACTAGAACAGGGGGAGTGCCCGGAACGAGCTTCAAAAAGTGAAGCCCTAACAGGGTCAATCCGCTTGCGGCGCTGCGATCGGTAGTCTGCAATGTGTCGTAGTTTTAAGAGTTGCGCGCGGCTCCACCAAAGTGGTGCAGAGGTAGAATGCCCGCTTCCCACTCGAAAGGCCCGGGTTCGAATCGCAGCTCTAGATGTTGAGTTTTTATTCTTTGTTTAACTTCTTATAGTTGTATTTTCTTCCTTGTTTCTTAAATCTCGCTTCAGTTGGTACGCATTGCCACAAAAGCAACTTGAAATATGAAGTAAAATACAATAAATTTGACAGTGAGCGTGATTATTCGCGGGGCCGCCGCACAGCATTCAACAAGATCGTAAAGTATGGCTCTGAGATCTTTACGAATACGAGAAATCCCGGAGGACATACTTTACGTATTTCTTGAATGCCGTGTGGCGGCGCTGCAAATAATTACGCTCACTGTCAAATATCTTGCGTTTTACTTCACATTTCAGTTACATTCTGTGGTAATACGTACTAATTGCAGCTAGTTTTAAGAAACAAGAAAAAACAATACAGCTATAAGAAGTTACACTAAAGAATGAAAACTCAACATGTACAGCTGCGATTCGAACCCGGGCCTTTCGAGTGGGAAGCGGGCATTCTACCTCTGCTCCACTTCGGTGGAGCCGCGCGCATCTCTTAAAATGACGACACATTGCAGACTACCGATCTCAGCGCCGCAAGCGGATTGACGCTCTTAGGGCTTCACTTTCTGTACATTGATGCTGCGGCCGTTCCGAGCACTCCCTGTTCTAGTACACTCTAATTCCGCATATCTTTTAAAAACTCATTTGGAATGCTATCCGGACCATTTGCTTTCTTGAATTCAAGCGCAAGTAGCTGACTGAATATTCCGGAGTCGGTTATCGTCAATGATTCAATGAAAGGAAATGATGCAGGCGGCAAATATGGAAGTGTGCCGTTATCTTTTGTGAACACTGAATGAAAGTGCTGGTTGAATTTATTAGCGAGCGCCAATTTTTTCCTCTGATGCGCGACATGGTTTCGCCGCGGAACGTCCGCGAAAAAAAAGCTCCAAAACCTATTAGGGTTGTTATTGATAAAGTCAGGCAAGGTTTCTTTGAAGTATTTATGCTTCGCTAACTTAGTTTTTAGCTTGAGATCGTCGGTGGCACGCAGTGTCTCCGATTTTTTTCGTACGCTTGCGCATTTCGTTTTTATGTTACGCCTCAAGCGTTTTATTTTGCGCTTGACATGAATTAGATCTCGCGTGATCCAGGGGTTGTTCTTCAGCGATTTTTTACTTTTTGTCGGGATATAATAACGCGTGCAGTGCGGATTATATGCTTAAATTGAAGCCCGAGCTCATTGACGTCAACAGAGCTGTCGTTGGCCATTTCAAAAAATTCTTCGTATTCATGTGCTAAGTAGGTAAGTACAGCTGAATTATCTGCTTTTTGAAAATTGGGGACGAGGACTGCGGTAGATTTGCCAGTAACAGTGCATCCGAGGGGTAGCTGGCATTTTGGTATGTTGTGATCTGATATACCATCTATGATGTCCAAGTTTAGTAGATCAAGAGGGAAGTTGTCACTAATATGTATTAAGTCTAGAACGTTGGCACTCGTTCCTTTCAAAAGTTCGTGCGGGAGAAGTTACAACTTGATGAAGCCCGAAGTTTAGCATCAAATCAATGAGTGCATTGGACGATTGTGAAGTGTGGCGCATGGTATTCCAGTCAATATCAGATAAATTGAAGTCTCCCATTAGAATAACACGATTGCTAGCATGATTCTGCATAAATTCATGGACTGCAACGACACTTTCGGGATCAGACACAGGGCTTCTGTAGAAGCAGCCAGTAAGTATTGAGAAGTCGCCGCACATAATCTTGCAAAACACTGCCTCAGCATCTGAAACGTCGGGCATCAAGACAAAACGTAAAGGCTTCTTAATCAGCAGAGCTACGCCACCACCTCTAGTTGGTCGATCTTTTCGGATAACTGAGTAGTTAGGAGGTGCTATTTCGTGGTTGTATACATCTTCTGAAAGCCATGTTTCTGTAATAGCAACAATGTCTGGGCTATGTTCGAGCAGCACGTCTTCTAATGTTTCAGCTTTATTGACAATACTTCTCGCGTTTACATTTAATAATGTTATTTCTGTGAACGTTTGTGGCTTCGAGTTACTGGTCGACTTCCTTCCGCGTTTTTTTTTTGGATTTCAATTCTTTGATTTCGTTCATCGTCCCAGACAAACGTGATCTCGTTTATGTTTAGTTTGTCAAAAAATAACGAGACCTTTTCTCCTTTCTTGCGGTTTAGTCTCGCACTTTCCCATAATTTTCTTCTCTGTTTCCTCACCCTACGGCTAAAGTCTTGCCCTATAGAGTAGTTAGTGTTCTTGAGCTTGTAGCCTTTTCTTAGTATCATTGATTTGTTTCTTCAGTCGAGTAGCTTTAGCATGACTGGTCTCTTTTTATCCTTAGTGGGCCTGCCTAGGCGATGTATTCGCTCCATGGTAACTGGCTGCAAACCAAGGGGTATCCTTGATGATTGTTTGATTGACGCTGCGTTCTAGTGTTTCGTAGTTTTCACCCTCAACCTCAGGCAATCCGTAAACGATAAGATTTGACCGTCTGCTGTGGTTTTCCAAATCGTCCACCCTATTTTCTAATCTTATAAAGGCCCTTTCCAACTGCAATATGTGATTTTCGCATGAGACCACTTTTTCTTCACGTTTGGAAAGGGCATCTATCTATTTTTCAATTTCAGGGAGCCGACATTCTTTCATATCTTTTATATCAGTGGCGATATCTTTTAATTGCTTAGAAATCTGGCTGTAATCGGGGCCTGGATTCTCCTCGACGTCACCAGCCACTAGAAGAAGTTTCCATAAATACAAAACAGCATCGGCAACTGCAACAAGAAGCCGTGGGCACGGCAGCACCAACAAGAATGGGTTACTAGACCTAAAACACTTAGCGTGTCGCCTCCTCACCTGCATGAAGGACAGCGGGTTAGACGTCTGCATTCTTGCGGTACCACCGTGCCCAATGGCTCCCGGGTGTGATGAAACGCCTTATATAGCCGGTTGAATGGGTGGCGCTCGATGCTGGTCATGTGTCCAGCAGAGCGCGTCGGTAGCCGCACCATGTGGCCAGTTGTCCCACTGCAGATAGGAGAGGCCATACGGTGCGTGGAAATCGGTGCTGTTGATATGCATACCGCTGATCATCTCAGGCAGCAGCACGGTGCGTGCACCTCCACCGATAAGGAGTGCGCTGACAGCAAGCTGCATGAAGAAGGACAGCGGGTTAGACGTCTGCATTCTTGCGGTACCACCGTGCCCAATTCTTTTGAAATTTTGGCTTGGTATGCATCAACGTTCGCATAAGGGGACGCTAACATAAGACGAACACTATTCGCAGCTCATGACGTCATTTAAGTGACTTCCCTGTCGCATACGTCATACAGTTTTTCCAGCCAGTAACGTGAGGCACGCACCGTCGCACATATCGTCTCAATGATGTGCGGACATGCACCGCAGTTGATGTACAGACATCATCAACATTTTAACGCGATAGCGCTAAAGAGCTCGTTTCGCAGACTATCTGGCGTCGGCTTCGGTGTCGGCGTCGGTGTCGGTGGCGGCCTCGGTGGTTGTGAGCAAAAAAATCATCGTCTTGCCTGTGTCCGAAAAATCGAGAAAGATGCAAATCAAAGAAATAATAACAATTTTCGGGTCCGAGTGGGGGATCGAACCCAGGCCGTCTGTGTGGCAAGCAGGTGTTCTACCAGACAACCACGCTTCTGCTTGGAGAGAGAGAAAAACTTTTATTTATGCAGGCCTAAAGGCCCGTCCTCACTGCGTTCTTAGCAATTACATTGAAAATGAGTTCCTCTGCCTGGAAATGCAGTGAAAATAACTTTCATGCTTTACAAAGACACGTGTCCAGTACACACGCGTCACAATACAACATGTAATATCGCAGTATTATTGCTTGGTACAATAGTACATTGCCATCGGGCGTCAGAACATATGAATATCCTAATGACATCGTGGTTCAAAGCCGGCCACCCAGTAAAAAAAAGGACACTGAGCGTTTTCCTTAAGATCACGTAGTGGGTGCATAGCAAGTTCGAAAACGTTTCCCGCTCATAATTTTTGGTGCTTTAAAGCATGCTACCCATTACATAGTATGCACTAAGTGATTGAACTACGCACTAGGGACAGGATATCGCTATCGCGTTCAACTCTTAAAGGCGAAGCCTAAGGGTCCCCAAATTTTCAACCCGACAGTTTTAAAGAGACTGTGTCACAGAAAATGCGGTCTCAGGTAGCTGGTGTTGTCGATGGACCCAGTATCCCCGGTGGAAGCAAAGAATCAAAATAACCACTCGATCTGGAATCGAACCGAGGCATCCTGCACGGCTCAGACTGAAAAAATTCGTTATAGCCTGTTTGTGCCTGTCTTATTCGCATGCAAATGTTTTCCACCATGCGTGCAGGCTTGCCATTGGGTGGACATGAAAAGGCGCCAGAATTAACTCACGCCAAAAGTAGCCAAAGTGGCCATATGATTTGATATTATCGCCAAACTTCTAGTCAAACAGAACACAAGCGGTATTATCAACAGAGTCCTTACTATTGATGAATAAATAACATCATTTTGAATAAGTAAAACCGAAAGTTTAAAAAAAGAGCGATGGCGCCACCTGGAACTTTTCGGCGCCAACGGGGTCCAAAAGTAGCCAATTTGGCGCAAAGTCGCCACTAACGGCAACCCCTGCATGCGTGGGATCGGCGAGATTTCACAGTTGCTTTCGGCAGACAATTTCGTGGCGCTTAAGATTGTTTCGGTAAAATTATTTTTAAATGCAAAGCATTTCGTGGCGAACTTCGGCGACTTTGAGCGTATCTATCTATCTATCTATCTATCTATCTATCTATCTATCTATCTATCTATCTATCTATCTATCTATCTATCTATCTATCTATCTATCTAGCCGCCTACGACTTTGTGCTCTCCTGGCCATATCGTTCATGGGATTCATACCAAAATTGGTATGGTGTAACTGACTGTATGGCGAACATGAAGTCATATCATGAAAATCATGGTTAACTTGTCATCAAAAGTATGATTTACACGCCATGGCCATAGTGCTTCTGAGGCCATTTACTTAACTTGATGTATCGAAAAACTGGTACCATGATAAATTTCTGCATGGCCAACAAAGAAGACAGGTGGTAAAATGAAAATCATGACCTGCATGTCATGTACAACATGATTTACATGCCACGCTCATGGCGCGCTGACAGCCGTTTCGCTAGCTTAATATATACCAAATTTGGTATAGTGTGACATGACTGTATGACGAACATAAATGCCCAAGTGGTCATATGGAAATCATGACATGTCATGTGCAACATGACTTGCATGCCACGCTCATGGCACGCTCGCGGCCGTTTCGCTGGCTTGATATACACCAAATTCGCTACGGAGTGACGTGACTGTATGACGAGCATAAATGACTAGTGGTAGTATGGAAATTATGACATGTAATGTGCAACATGACTTGCATGCCACGCTCATGACACTCGTGGCCGTTTCGCTAGCTTGATATACACCAAATTTGGTATTGAGCTACATGATTGTATGACGAGCATAAATGACTAGTGGTGATATGGAAATCATGACATGTCATGTGCATTATGACTTGCATGCCATGCTCATGGCACTCTCGTGGCTGTTTCGCTAGCTTGATATACACCAAATTTTTAAGGCGAAAGTCTCTAATGTCTCATGCTCACGTCCGTCCGACCGTCCCTCCGGCCGTGCCCTGGCACGGCGCCAGGTGGGCGCCGGGGCGCGCAAACGGACGCCGGTCACGTTGGACTCTACATCGCTCGCGCTTTGCTTGCGTAGCGTCGCTGTGCCAAGCGTGTCTAGTCATGCAAGGAGGGAGACGCGCGCTTCGCGTTCCATTCTGACCGACCCCGTCTCAGTGGGCACAGGCGTTCGAGGAACGCAATTTGGGATTTAGAAAGTGTCCGTCAATTTAAACGCTGTAACGCGGATGGCGTCTGCACGATGCGCAAGGCACGAGAATACGAACGCATGTTAAACGGAGGCAGATTGGTCTCGCGTCTCGCTGCGATTCCAAGTAAAAAAATTAAAAAAGAAAACACGCACACATTCCGCTTGTGTGCCATCCCAATGAAAGTGTAAAAAAAAGACATGTTATAGTCATTCGAATGCCACAAGCTTTCGCCGAACACACTTTGGAATGTACAAACTGGCCTTTTGAGCGACGTGATTGTATGACGAGCATAAATGACAAGTGGTAATATGGAAAGCATGACATGTCGTGTGCAACATGACTTACATGCCACGTTCATGGCACGCTCGCGGTCGTTACGCTAGCTTGATATACACCAAGTTTGGTATTGAGTGACGTAATTGTATGGCGAGCATAAATGACAAGTGGTGATATGGAAATCATGACATGTCATGAGCAACATGACTTGCTTTCCACGCTCATGGTACTCTTGCGGCCGTTTCACTAGCTTGATATACACCAAATTTGGTATTGCGTGACGTGACTGTATGAAGAACATTAATGATCAGTTTTAATAGGAAAATTGTGACATGTCAGTGCAACATGACTTGTATGCCGCGATCATGGCGCGCTCACGGCCGTTTCGATAGCTTAATATACACCAAAGTTTGTATTGAGAGATGTGACTGTATATCGAACATAAGTGGCAAGTGGTAACATGATTATCATGGCATGCATGTCATCTACAATGCCATTTCCATGCCACGGCCACGCTCATAGTGCGCTTGCGTCCAGTTCGCTAGCTTTATATACACCAAAATTGGTATTGCGTGACGTGACTGTATGACGAACATAAATCACATGTCCTAACATGTAAATCATGACATGGGCATTGTGTACAGCATCGTTTGCGCCTTGCTGGGTGCTTCGCATTATACATCGATTCCCACAGTGCGTTGGATCTGCCGGTTTTTCAGCTTCCTAACTCTCAATGTCACCGCATGAACGACTTTTGCTGAAATCTAAGTAACAATAGAAAATTACTAGGGCAATAATGTTTCATTCCAGTCGCCGAAGTCTTCGATACGATATTTTGCGTATAAAGTTGACACAAGTTGACCGAAGGAAGTTCTCTTAAGTCATAAATAGTGATTTTGCATTTGCAGGTGTGCGCTCATTCAAGCACCTCTATGTCTAATATCTTATCGCTACGACTACTTGTCGTAGTGGCATACATCGCGCGAAAGGCGAATGGAGAATCCAGAAATGTGGAGCTGCTTCCTGCGAATATTGAGGACGGCTGCACTAGTGAGGCATGCGAAAGGGTCTCTTGCCCACTATTCGACGCCAAGACGTGTCGCGGACCAATCAGGCCGTGTGGTTTTGTAATTGCTGCAACTGTTGCCACCAACCAATTGGCGGTAAGTTTCAGTGCAGAAATCTGAAAAATATTTTTTACCGTACACTATGGAACAGTCGTATCATCGAAGAACGATAATGTAAACAGTTTTTTTTTTTGCTAATATCAAGCACAAAGTTCTTCATTCAATGTAGGCATGAAATTCGGCACAAGGCTACTGACTACGTTAGTAAAAAGAACAGATACACCTCAGTTCGTAAATGTATTGCCACGCGCGTTCCTTACTTTCGCTTTTGCTGTATTCGGTTTTCGCCCACAAAGACTGTCAGCAATGCGTAGCGCAAACCCCGCTTCATTGTTCGAGAAGCTTTGTGATTATTATAGATCGTGTTGTTAAGATTGAGCTCAAGATGCGAACACGCGAGCATATTTCATTGCTTGCGCGATAAGCGGTGATAAGGCTGGATTATTCGGTTACACACGTATAAATGCCGACGTGCTTCACCGCTTGCCAGTAGATCGACAGCCGACCCTCTGTTCGCCACTGCTATCAGTGCCAGTGTCGAAGCCACTGCTGGCTTCGTCAAGGTCACGACCACGTGACATCTGGTGGAGGTGCTACCTCTTTTATGTACCGGACGCCCCCGTCAAGCCGTGAACCCAGCCCAAATCGTGACGACGACACCTACCGCAGCACATACTCCTGCAGGACAAGACAGAAGCCACGGCGACGAAGACGACAGGCACTATGACGGCCGCTGTGTCCCCTGCAATGATCGTGATCCAGCCACCGAGAGCGCCACCGACTTTTCATGGATCGCCAAGTGAGCACCCCGAATCCTGGCTAGAAACGTACGACCAAGTCACGATCTTCAACAACTGGGACTCCGACGAAAAACCGGTAATCCACGCTTAAAACCTGGGATTTCTTTCGGACGACGTTCCTAAACACGTTGACCAGCGTCGTCCGCAAGGAACGGGCCGCAGCTATGCTGAAGACCCGTGTGCAGCTGTCCAATAATGGAAATGAGTCGCCTGTTTCGACACGCCGACCCCAGTATGCCCTAACAGAAGAAAGTCAGGTTCCCAATGCGGGGTGTGAAACAAGAACTTCGTTCGCATGATAAGAAACCCTCCGAAGACAGTCGCCGCATTCGTTCCCGAAGCCTCGTAAATTGAGAAGACGCTCGAGATGCGGACGCGGCAATACAACCGCAGCTTCTCAGCTACAAGTTACACCGATATCCAATCGCTAAGAACCACCGGCCTGCGTCAGACGATCCGAGCGATTGTGCAAGAAGAGCTGAGAACATTTCTAACTTCAGCGCAGCGTCAGGTGCATTACATCGCTGACGTTGTACGCCAGGAGATCCAGCAATCACTGAGCGTTCCGTAGCTGAAAGCCACGAGCTATGCTGCTGCAGCCCGCCGTCACGCTCCTCCTCTACGTCCACGCCAAGACGCCACATCGCCGCAGTACCGTCACCAGACACCGCCGCCACCATCACCAACGTCATACCACCCACCTTGAGGCCCGTGTGCTTAGATTTAGGTGCACGTTAAAGAAAACCAGATGGTCAAATTTCCGGAGCCCTCCACTACAGCGTCTCTCATAATCATATGGTGGTTTTGGGACGTTAAACCCCAACAATTACTAATTTTATACCGCTCGCATGCCGGCCAGTGCAACGCTCCGAGGAAGACCGACGTTCGGTGCGCCTGTGGGATGCCGTGTCGACGAAAGGACGCATCCCAACATAAAACATAATGATTCTTTATTTAGAGTAGTAGCAGCAGTGGGGCGAGCATACCCCCGCTGCGCTCGAACGTTTAGAGGAAGACTGCCCACTTCCGAGCTTGACAGCTTGGTTTATAGCCACCGTCAATGACGTAAGCCTCCGGTGACGCTGCGGTGGTGCTGTCCCTTATCGGAGGCGTGTTGCAGCATGCGGCCGCGTCACGCCGGGCTAGCTGGTGGCGAGGCGGAGGCTGCGCCGGTTTGTGCGCAGTGTGTCGCCACACGCCCTCGATCACCATCCACTCTGCTACCACTGCTGCGAGTCCAGCCACACCTACCGCCGTTGCCAGTACCGACAGATGGGGCTACGCGGTTTCACCGTCAACGCACCTCGTCCACAGCGGGACGAACGACCAGAAGACATTCCCGACTACCTTGCAGGAGCGCAGTGGACACCCCGACGACCATCTTGCTCGCCGTCGCCCGGCCGCTACATGTCACCGCACCGGCGGCAGTACGCTAGCCCAAACCGGGGTCGGTCACCTAGCCCGTATCCGGGAAACTAAGGGCAGCAACCAATGGAGGCGCTGTTGCAGCACGACGAAATGCCGAAGATCCTCCGCGGCCGCCTGCAACGACAACGCGACGAAACCCGCAGAACACGACGCAAAGCAGACGAAGCCCTGTTGACGAAACATCGCGGTCCGATGAAGAAGTGATGGCGCAACATGGAAGCAGCGCAACGAAACCACGCTGCCGCGATCCGACGCCGCGACCCAACCGTAACGCATGACGACGAACCAGCGACCTCGACACAATATTCGACGACCACTACGTCACATTTCTCGTCAACACTTTAGCCGACTCCTCCGTTGACAGAGGGCCTTGAAATCCGGACCGCTCGCGGTCACTTAATAACGCCGGCCGGTGTTTCCACAGCAAGTCACCATGAATAACCGGACTTATCGCGCCAGCTTTCTAATCCTACAGCACTGCTCAAGGGATGCCATACTTGGGTTGGACTTCCTATGTCAACGCGGCGCCGTCATCGACCTAAGGTCGGAGTCCATAACACCAACCACAGAAAAAGAGCCGCCTATCCAGACGACGCCTGGTAATCATGCACTGAACGTCATAGCAGAGCACGCACCATTCCGCCTCTCTCCTGCGTCATTATTTCAGTCGGCACCAAAAAACCCACAGATTTTGAAGGCGTCATCGTGGGCGATTAGTACCTGCTTCTAAACCGTCAGATTTGCGTCGCAAGAGGCATCACCGAGTTGCGTGATGGTAAAGCAAAAGTACTGCTGACAAACTTCAGCAAGGAATATAGGCACCTTAACATTGGCACGACGGCTGCCTACATCGAGAAATTCGTGGACACCAGCAATTTCGCCCTCTTTGACGCTACCGTACCTGCTTCGACGAATCGACATCCCCAAACTGAGTTCGACGTCAACCCGAGCCGGCCTAAGTACAAGTAAGACCATCTCCAAACTCTGCTCTTGCAATTCAAGGACTGCTTCTCGTCATCGTCAAGAATTCGACCGACCCCCTGTCGCGAAACATTGTATCATAGCAAGAAAGTGCCCGACCAATCCGTCAGAGCCGGTATCTAGTTTGGACGCGAGAACGCGAAGCGTTAAAGAAACAGGGCGACTAAGTGCTACGCGACGACATAATCCAGACGTCCAAGAGTCAATGGGCGTCTCCCGTTGCGTTGGCGAAGAAGGACGAGACGCTACGTTTTTGTTTCGACTATCGTCACCTGAACAACTAGTAGTAGTAGTGATTTGTTAAGTAAATGACGCTTATTTCTGCAGCCCAATAGAGAGCACGGCGCAGCGTCAGGGGAAGGGGAAGTGGGAAATAAAGAGGATAGTAGAACAAGAAGAAGAGAAACAGAGAGAGTGTCGTCCATTCATGGGGGGAGGCCGATGGTGAAGGGAGGCCAGCAAGTAGTGGGCGCTCAACGGAAGGCGGTGATCCCGGTCACCTCCACAAACTCCAAGAGGCTTTGGAGACTAGAATGAGTTGAGCGCATACGAGGACACGGACAAAAGAAGGAGACATACACACACTGGCGCTTCTAACAACAATTGTTTATTTCATTCACCCGCCGATCCATATACCGGTTTTGCGCACGACAGTCACGTGAACACGCTTCCATAAAAAAAAAACAAATCCCTATCGATAACAACCAAGGAAATTCACCTCTACGAGATAGATAAACAGGGTACAGAGGCAATGACAAGCAATTTAAGGATTCATGCCCAGAAAGTGTAGCTCTTTAGCACTCAGAGACAATGAGGGATTGCTAACACAGGCGTCACAACATCTGAAGCACGATGTTGTTAGTAGCGCCAGTGTGTATGTGTCTCCTTCTTTTGTCCGTGTCCTCGTATGCGCTCAACTCATTCTAGTATGACCAACCAACAAGCCCGCATCGCCACCCTCGTCGGCTTTGGAGAGCCCGGAGTATGGCAGGCGATGGGAACAGCAGTTCGTCTGCGATCGTCGCAGGAAGTCCCTGTTGTCTGTATGCGGTTGTGAGCTTTGAGCGTTCCTGCGTCAGCGCTGGGCAACCACAGAGAAGGTGCTCAAGGGTCTCGGAGTCGCCGCAACGTTCGCAGGCCGGTGAGGGGGAGCGCCGCTGTCCACACACAGCCCGTCCGCAGGCGAAGAAGCGTGGCGCGCTCCCGCTGCTTAGTGAGGCCATTCTCTGGAAGAGGCTTTGGGCCGTTGCCAGTGGCCACTCTGGCATCCGGGTGGAGGGTTGTGAGCAGCTGTCTCAGGCGCTTCCTCGAAAAATCAGAGGCAGCAACTGCTCGTGCAAGCGGCATGCCAGGGTGGAGGGGCTGTTGTGGCAAGGGTGTCCACTTGCTCATTACCGTGCTTCCCACATGAGCCGGCATCCAATCAAAAGGAGACGGAAACCCCCGCAGCAGCGAATGCGGAGAACTTGAAGCTCAGCAAGGACCCGCTAAGCCCGGATCGTTGGTGGTTCATGAGGCTCTGCAGCACTGGCTTCGAGTCGTACAGCACTGCCACAGGTTGCACGGGAGGGTCCTCAGCCAGAGCATTGGCGGCTAGATGGAGGCCCGCTAGCTCTGCCGCGGTGGAACTCGCAGCGAAGGGGAGCCGGCAGTGTCGGTTCACTGCCCTAGCCAGGATGGTGCAGGCCGCAGCAGCGGATCCGTTCGCCCGAACTGATGCATCCATGAACACCAGCAGCCTTCCGTCCAGCTGGCATGGAGCAGCCTGTCGCAGGGCAGCGGCTGGTGTCCGCCGTTTGCTCCACCTACCGAGCGACAGATGGACGTCTGCAAGACGCTGATGTGGTGGCGGCAGCGCGACTGACACAGGGGGGTGTGTAATCACCTGCTGATATAATCGGCAAAGACCACCCATCCGTGAGGACGGCTGGCTGCCAAGTCTGGCCAGCAGGGCTGCACCATCTGAAGCACGATGAAGGCGGTCGATATGCCCCGGGGCATCATCAGCGAGAGCGGCCAATCACCAGCCTCCGCCAGTATTGCTGCGATCGGCGAGTGCTTTTTGGAGCCGCAGGATGCTCCTGATAACACCTATGTGCAGTCCCTCCAGCTGCTCCCTCCTGGCCGGTGTGAGAGCGACCAAGGGGAAGGCATAGAGCAGCACAGACGTTGCGGCAGCTTGCTTGAGCCGAAGCGCCCACTTAGTGGAGCAGCCGCGGCCATGTTGCTGCAGCTTGAAGACAGATATGTGTACTCGGCGCACCTTCGCCATGGCTGCCTTGGCTGCAGGAATCCATGTGAGTCGGTGGTCAAAGGCAAGTCCTAGGTACTTGACCACCTTCTGCCAAGGTAATGGGCGACCGGCAATCCTCAGCTGCTTGGTGTAGCGCCGAGCACAGGCCAGTGGATGAACCAGCATGACCTCGGTCTTGGCTGCTGACACGCTAAGACCGATGTTGCCAAGGAACGCTATCACTGCGTCTAGCGCCCGTTGCAGGGGAGCCCCGAATGGAAGGCATGGACTTTCTCGGCCCTCGGGTCCATAGTGCCACGTCGTCGGCACAGATAGAACATTGAACAGGGATCCGAGAGTCCACCGGCAGTGAGGCGGGAAGGCCGCGAGACCCATGTTAAACAGGAATGGGCTGAGCACCGAGCACCTGAACAAGATCAAGAAAAAGGATGTGTACCCCCTCCTACGGATAGGCGACGTGCTGGATTGACTCCATAATGCGAAGTACTTTTCGTCGACGGACCTCAAGACATGCTACTGGCAAATCGAAGTCGACGAGAGAGACCGAGAAAAACTGCTTTCATAACTCCAGACGGCCTGTTCGAGTTCAAAGTCATGCCTTTTTGGTCTTTGTCCGGCCCACGAGACCTTCCAAAGTTTATGGATACCGTACTGGCCGGCTTGAAGCGGTAAACTTGTCTTGTGTACTTGCATGACGTCGTTGTGTTTTCCTCAAATTTCGACGAACACCTCTGGTGCTTTGAAGCTGTACTTCAAGCAATCAAGACCTCCAAACTCACCCTGAAGCCACAAGAGTGCTGCTTCGCCTGCGAGGAACTCTTGTTCTTGGCCACGCGATAAGCGAGTCTTGAGTACACCCCCGAACCGCAGAAGACAGCCGACATTGCTACATTCCCGCCACCCGCGGACAGAAGGCCATGCGTCGATTTCTCGGCCTGTGCGCCTATTACAGGCGGTTCGTCAAAAACTTTGCCTGCATCACCGAGCCACTCACTAACCTTACCCGGACCGACGTCGAGTTAAATTGGGAAACGCCGCAGGAGGAAGCATTTCAAGAACTGAAACGACGCCTGCGAACGCCTCCATTACTTGCGCATTTCAACCAACACGCCGAAACAGAAGTGCAAACTTACGCAAGCAGCGTAGGACTCGGCGCCGTCCTTGTGCAGAGGACGGACGGGAGTGGGAAGGGTTATCATTTATGCTCGCCGGTGGTTATCCAAGGCAGAGGCCAACTATTACAGAACATAAAAGGAGTGCATCGCCATCATTTTGGCTACGTCAAAGTTTCGCCCCTACTTTACGGCAGGCCCTTCAAATTGTGAGCAACCACCACGCCTTGCGTTGGCTAGCTAACTTGAAGGACCCTTCAGGTCGCCTCGCAATATGGAGCCTAAGGACTTCGACATCACCGTCGCTTAGAAGCGCGGGCGAAAACACTCTGAAACCGACTGCTTATCTCGCGCCCCCGTCGACCCGCGGCCGCAGGATGACCAGGAGAATGACTTCTTCTTGGGAACCATAAGTACCGACGACTTCGCCGAACGACAGCGAGCCGACCCGGAACTGAGGGGCCTTGTGGAGTATCTCGAAGGCAAGACCGCCATTGTACCAAAGGCATTCAAGCGAGGACTCGCGTCGTTCTTCTTGCGAAACGACGTTCTCATAAAGAAGAATTTCTCGCCACTTCGAGCCAACTAGCGTCTTGTAGTGCCTTCAGCATTGCGACCAGAAGTCCTCCTGGCACTACACGATGACCCGATGCCTGGACAGCTCAGACTTTCCCGAACGCTCGCAAGAGTACAGGAAAAG
The DNA here is from genome assembly GCA_030522465.1 of Rhipicephalus appendiculatus. Lineage (NCBI taxonomy): Eukaryota > Metazoa > Arthropoda > Arachnida > Ixodida > Ixodidae > Rhipicephalus > Rhipicephalus appendiculatus. The sequence continues at coordinate 21,888 of JALIZH010024077.1, forward strand.
TACTACTGGCCGCGCCATGCCGCGGACGTCGCTCGCTACGTAAGGACGTCCTGCGACTGTCAGCAATGGAAGACACCCCCCACATGACTAGCAGGCTTCCTTCAGCCGATCGAGCCTCCTCGGTGACCGTTCCAGCACATCGGGGATGGACCTCCTGTCAACTTCCTGTCCATCGTGATGGACTCCGGTCAACATAAAAATTTAACGTCGTTGTTTTTGCCGCCACCAAAAAACTGCAGCAGTTGTGTTCAAAGATTAACATAAAAAGCAAAATGAAGGTAGGCCCCGCCAAAAAGTAATGTGGTGTCAATCATGTCAATCGCTTTATTAAGTGTCGAACAAATGTTTATTGCATACCATTGTCCTGCAACAGGGTATATATCGGACAGACTGGACGCTGCCTGAATGTGCGCTTCCGAGAGCATTTCAAAGGGCTAAGTCTGCCCCAGGTTCGCACTTGTCCGCCCATTGTGCAAAGTGTGGTTGCGCACCAGAATTTCCACGCACCTCTGTTTTGTATGTCCATCATGACGCGAGGACTAGAGAGTATGCTGATGCCTTTTCATAAAGAACAGTGATATTTGTTTCAGTTCACCCTCTG